>PVKY010010310.1:0-12726 GCA_004027775.1 Bradypus variegatus
TAACAAAATCCTTTCCACAAGTTCATGCTGCTAGTTTTCATTTATTAATTTTAAGGTATTTTAAATGTATACAGTTGTAAGAATAAGAATAGTGCAAAGAACATTCTCAGACCTTTTATCCAGAATCATCTACTGTTAACAATTTACCCATTTGCTTTACCAGTTGTTATCTATCTGCATCTATCAATTATCAATCAATCTATTTAAGCATGTTTTTCTAAATCATTTGAAAGTAAGTTATATGTACCAAGGCCCTCTACCCTTAAGTAATTCGTTGTTAATTAGCTAAGAATAGGGATTCTTTGAAAAAGCAAGGCAACAGTATATTTTCAACATCAGCAAATTTACAATATAAAAAATACTTATCAAATCTACCATCTATATTCCAATTGTGATCGTTTACAATTTTATTTTTTCTAACTTCTGGAGCCAAATATTTAACACAATATTAAAAATTATTTACGAGTGTTAGTAATGTGTTTAAAGGAATGGACAGGCTTTAATGTGTTTTTGAATTGCTGTATCACCTTTGGATGTAAGCTTTACAAAATATGTCCAAATATCTTTAAATAGCTGTGCCCTGAAATTCTACAGTTATTAATTTTTAAGGAAGTAATAATGAATCTATAAATGTTTAGGTTAGATGGGTGCCTATACAATGATAATTATAAACCTTTAAATGATAGAAATTATTTAAATATTCATCAAAAAAAGCCTGAGAACAAAATGTTAGCTTTGTTTTCTCTATGTAGTTGGAATAGAGAAATTTTTCTTCTTTTATCCATTATCATTATTTGCTAGATTTTATGAGTAATACTAATAAAATAATACTTAGTGAGTGGGACTATTCATATAAGTTGTTTGGGCCCACAGGGGCTGTCTGGCAGGGAGACCAAAGAAAACACCGGGAGCAGGTGAGATGTAAACCTCATTATGGGATTGAAATTACAGGAGTGACGTGAGGGGTCAGGGAAGCTGCTCTGACGGTGGCCGGCTCCGAGCTCAGTGGAAGGTTCTCTGTGGCTAACTGGGATCCAGCAGGGCCAGTTCCAGGGGCTGCAAACAAAGACTTTCCAGTGGGTAGGAGATAAAGTGGTCCTGCATAGCATGTAGATTAGCACATACTAGGAAGGGAGGAACAATCTCGGTTCTGGGAACAGGTGGAACTTGGAACTGTTCAGTTAATACACCTCAGGAGGGAGAAGTGAAGACCTACAAGCTCCTTCCCTCTGAGGGCCTCGTTACATTTCGGTTACCTGCTCTGGGTCACACAGGCTGCTGTGCGCCTAAGTTTCACAGAATTCTAGGGAGAGACCCGGGCTCCGGGCCCCCACATAAGTTCTAGGCACTTTGCATGTATAACATGATACAGTTTAATTTTCAAATATCTTATAAAGTTGATACCATTGTTTGTATCAAATAGCATGCATTATATTGTAGATGCATTATAGATGAGGAGCATTGGGTTCAGACATGGTAAGAGAAACAGATAGAGGAGGCTTTGAAACAGGAAACTTGGCTCTAGACCTTGTACTTTTTAATTCTATTCCTAAAGAATAAGTATAACCATTGCAATCAGGGGAAAACATAAAAATAATTTTAGAAAAATTCCAATTTTGCAATGTTAGAGTAATGATTTTTAATAATTTCAATATTACAAAATAGTAATCTACCGCATAGTTTAGTAATCAGAATATGATTGTTATTTATAAATGTGACTTGTACAGAATTAAATCATTTTTCAACAGATGTGATAGATCAATTTTAAATAAATTCCAAGAATAAAGGATTTGAATACCAACAGGCTGTTGATGGAAAGAAAATAAAAAATTAAAGCCTATTGATTGTCTACTCTGAAATGTATTAGATACTTTCAAAAAGTAAAATGTACTATTGAAAGAGCATTAGCTTTCAATTTCCCTCTAAAGTAATATTTCAGTAGATTAACTACTGTTAAGAAGTTAAATGCAAATAGAAATTATGATCATGCCAGCAGAAGAACCTTTCGCTGAGAAAGCTGTGATTGCACCACTATACAAGCACAAACACATCAGCTACCTTACACCTGCCTTACTTTTCATGTGTGTCTGTAGCTGTAAAGTGTGCCTGCAGTTAGGACAATGGAGCAAAGGAAAAAGGATGGAGAAGTGGGAGGACAGGACTTCACAGGGGATGAATGGGGGCTGCTCAAGGATTTGTAGCGTACGCCTCCACATACTGGAGTCCACCTCCAGATGACGTCGCACCGCGAGGCACGCCATGTAAGACCTTCCCTCAGACACCCCTGGTGTCTTCCTCCAGCCCTGCGTGCTCCGGGATCGCGTGGCCTCCTCTGGCTGACGCTGTTCCCCAGACCTCACGGAGTTTCACCACCGTGGTGAGGACCCCGGCCCAAGGTGGGTGGGGTGCCCCGCAGCCTCTCCCGCTCTCATCTGCTCAGCCACCTTTCCTTCAGCCCTCTGCTTGCAAATGTAGCTCCCTCGGCCTCCTTGATGCTGGTCCCCGTCTCCTCGACCCAGAGAGAGAGCTGGGATGTGCCTGGGTGTCCCTGCCGACGGGGCATCCTGGAAACAGCAGGCACCACCCTAGCGTCACCTCCTTTGCTTCTCCCCTCCCCGGCTCGGGGTGCTGCTTGCGGCTCAGTTCCTGAAGGCCGCCCTTTCCTCGGCTTTCTGTCCATGGCAGGGTGGGCGAGCCAGGTGGGGTTGGCCGGGAGCTGGGCCAGCTGCCATCCCTCTCGAGGCTCTGCTTTCTCAGAGCAGTCCTGGCACCGAATGAGGACCCCGGCTTCTCCCAGGGAGGTTAGGCCCGGGAGGGAGAACAGGGGTCGCTCCGTGGGGAGGTGGACAAGGGGCCACAGTCCCCCGCTGGCCCCGTCGGGAGCCTGGAGCTGGGACCCTTCAGAGTTCTCGCAGGTGGGGGCATGTCACCGGAGATGGCTGCCCCAGCAGGGCAGGTGGCTCTCGGCAGGGCAGCCACCAATGAGGACAATCTCCAGGGAAGGCAGGAGCAGCCTGCACTTTCCCAGCCGCTGGCGGAACCTGTCACTCAGCCCTGAAGGAGGGCCTTGGAGGCAAGCCAAACATTCATTAAAAAATACAGAAGAAAAAGGAAGAAAGACAGCATTCAAATAAAAGCAAGGAAAAAAAGGAGAGGAGAGGGAGAGGTAGAAGCAAGGAGGTAAAGCTTAGAGTATCTGCAAAGGCTCTGTCACTCTGCTGGTAATTTAGACTGAGCTTCTACAGTATTTATGACAATATGCTGGGAACTGAGCAGACACAGAATGATTATGACTTGGCTTCTCCCTATAATGAGCTGCAAGTGCAATGTGATTAGCTGAGAGAGGGTTTCTGAATCGCAGGCTCATGCACATGAAATAAAATCAGTACTGCATTTTCAGATTGTTGTCTATTGCAGTGAAGTCAAACATATAAGGTAAAGTGTAATCAATGCTTAAAAACAAAGACAGAGGTGTCTCGGGGGCTTCAGCGAAGCGGATGGATTCAATCCGAGGCAGGTGTGAAGTCCGAGGCCGCTCGCTGGAGTGGGGTCCCTGGAACTGTGTTTGTGGTTAGAATTTAGCCAAAAAAGAAAGCAAAAGAGCACTAATTTGAAGCTTGGACTTTCGTGCACGTATGTTAGATAAAGGACTGAGCTAGTCTAGCCTGAGAGCAGTAAATTCTGTCACACTCACACATATATAATATAAAAGCTTCATCAGAAGGAAAATGAACCTAATAAATGATGGGAAATAAGGATTTCAAATGATGTCTCAGCTCATCTTTAGCAATGATGACACCAGATTATTCATATTTAAGACAACAGTTAACGGTGCAAATCCATGGTGACAAAATGGCCAAAATAAATTGAACTAATTTAGCATAAACACACCTATGCTTGGTGTGTAATTGAATTCCAATGATGTATCTTTGTAACAACAAAATATATGTATTTATCATAATAAGATTAGATTCTATCCTGCTGTTTTGTTGCATTAAATCTCAGACCAGATAAAATATTACTTAAAATGGTTGCAGAGCCCCAGCCTGAACAAGATTTTCAAGTTTGTGGGTGACGGACAATTTTCAAAAGTCGTGTCTTTGTGATTCATAAACAGTAGTTACACCCACAAACTCTGTGTCACTTAGTCACCATTCAGTCATGTCTATCCTCCGAAAAATTCATTCGATGACTTTCAAAGAACCTTTTCATCTTAGAACATTATCTGGTTCAGAAAGAACAGCAATATTGTCCAGTGACCCTTCCGATGTCTTCATTCTACTCTATCCCTGCCTACAAGCTGCTGGCTCAACTCCCGCTTGAACATTTCACTCCATCCTAAGGATCCAAGTCCGAAAGCATTCAGCTGAGATGGTGAAAAGACTATTTGTAAATCTGTGTTCTCCCAGCTCCAAACACTGGTCCTGGACTCACAGTTTGACACTTTATAAAGCAAACCAAAGCTCCTCTTCCACACGTCAGACTGTCAGATAGCTGAAGACAGCAGGTATCCTCCTCAGTAAGGTAGACCCTGGTTGGTATATCTAAAATGTGATCCATCAGATGTCATTCAGGATCCATTTTTGCTTTTCTCTGACATATTTTTAACTAATATGAATTAGATGTGTCTCCTCAACAAGACTGTTAAGATGCATAAGAAAGGAGATTATAACTCATCCTGTTTTTGTTTATTTTTTCTCCACCAAAGAGAATTTAAGGCCAAAAATACAAGAGAAAAAAATCTGATTATTTTCTAAGGCCTCAAGCATTTATGAAGCATTTGCTGAGTATTTCAGTTATATTGCAGACACTAGATGCCATATTCAAGAAATAGGCATATAAAACATGCAGCCTATCTTCAAGGGCCTTATGGAGGAAAGAAGTCACATAAATCATCTCAGTTATAGCAAAAACCAATATGCAACGTCATAATCCTCCCTGGCTTGTAGCAAAAGGTATTTCAGAAAAGGAGATATTTAAGGTGAGACCTGCAAAATGAGAAACTGAAAAGCAGAAAAAGGAGGGAGGGCATTCCAGGAAGAAGTAGGGATGTTTGCAAGGACGAAGGGACATGGAAGGTGTAACTTTGAAGAATGGGGGTACATGATTTCAGTGATTCATAGAACCAGGCATGTAGGAAGCAAAGAAAGATGTGGCCAGCCAGAGAGAACTTCCTGTGTGCCCTGCAAAGGAGATCACATGTTAGTTTATAGGAGTGGGAAACCATTGAAGGGTTTGGGTTTTTCATCAAAACAGTGACTTTCTACATATATTTTAGGAAAATAACTAATAGCTCTGAGAAAAGTGAAATGATGCTGGAAGGAAATAAAGTTAAAATTATCAATCAGAAAATGTGTGTAAATAGTAAGACTGACCAAAAGTGAATATGGACTAGAAATTTGTAGCACATATGGCGAGGACAGTGGCATCAGAGAAAACTGGTGATCGAATGAAGAGAAAGAAAGAAAAAAGTGTAGGTGTCATCTGGTTTCTGACTTTGGTGGATGTTTGGAAGGTGATTTTATATTGATATAAGGAATATGGGGAGAAAGTTTGCTTGGAAGGGGACAGTTGAGTTTTGAACGTTTTTTTGAAGATGTCAATGAAAATTACAGGTATCCGTGTTTAGTAAGCAATTAGGTAAATGTCTTTCACATACAGCAGAAGTATCTGAATTAAAACATTGCCATGGGAACTAAAGACAAGATATATAGTGAAAACAGAAGATGACCAAGGAAACAAAGCATTTAAGAGGCTGCAGAGGAAGTGATAATGATGATGATATTAACAGTCATAGGAAAAGATCCAGGTGAAATTGCAATGGCGTGCTGAGGGTCACAAACTCAGTGAGGGGGGGCTTCAGACCTGAATGGAGGTCTGTTTGCCGGGAATGCACTTCCCTCCAGCCTTACCCCTCTTAACTACTCCATTAACTATCACCCATCTCTCAGATACCCCTGTGAGAAGTCTTCCTTTGCCTACAGCTAAAGCTAGCCGTGCTTCTTTTCTACACACCTGTAACAGTGTATTGCCATTTCTCCTTACTTATCTATCTCCACAAGGTGATTCCAAGATCTACAATGCAGGAGACGAAGAACAGGCTTTCATGGTCTCTGGAAGGCCAGTAGCCACCCCTGTGCCTTATCTGGGTGAACTGGACTGTTTTAATATGAAACGGATACTATTTCAAATATTCACGTCCTCTGCATAAGGTGCACTGTTAAGCTTGAGGGATGTGTTTGTGTGTTTCCACATCTGGAAATACAAGCTTCTTGAACACAAATCACTTAGTGAAAGCTCTTAGAATCCAAAGAATTTTATAGGTAGTAACCATATTTTCAGTAAACTCTTAATGGTCCTGCTTGTGATTGTGGAGTAAATGGAGAAGAGGAAGGCAATAGAAAAATGCTCACTTAAAAAAATGTAAACATGTCTATTTACCTTTAAAAACAGTGTTTTGCCATGCTGATTGTATATGAAAAAATTGGCTGTTACTATTTTAATAACTTCTTAACTTAACTGAACTTCTCCCTACATCTGCAAGATATTTCTAAAACACAGTCTTGCTCCCAATTTAACTCCTGGGCTTTTTTTATTTTTTGCTCATTTTACTAAAAATAATAAGGCTTACTATGATCACATGCTATTATATGTGCTTTAAATATATTTACTCATTGAATCTTCACAAAATCACATGCAACATATATAATAGTATGCCTTCCATTTTACAGATGACAAATGTGAAGCATTAAGAGATTAAATATCATGTAACTTGCCCAAGATCATATAAATAAGTGGTGAAGCTACAATTCAAACCTGTGCACTCTGGTTCCCAAGTCCATCCTGACACTGTCTCACCACACTGAGCTTGTCATACCAAACACTGCACATTTTCTGGATGTTTATCTCCCCCCACATCTTGCCATTCTGCATATTGCCCCATCTACCAAGGATGTTGGCTTTTCCATGTTCCTCAGTAGGGAATTCCACTGTGTGTTTTTTTTTTTAACTTCCAGTTCAACTATGACTTTCTTTTGTGAACATTTCTTCAACTCTTTGGAAATTCTTTTCAAATAGTTGGTCAGTTTCTTAAAGCATAAAATACCCTTTACCATATGTCGCTATATTTTACCAGTAGGTATTTACCTAGCAGAAATGAAAACATATCAACACAAGGACTTGTATGCTGTTAACTGCAGTAGCATTATTCAGGACAGAAAAATCTGGAATGAACAAACAAATTGTGGAATATAAATTAGGAGACAACTTGGCAATAAAGCAATGACAAAAGGAATATACTACTAATATATGGAAGAGTGCAGATGAATCTCAAAAGCATTCATGACACATGGAAGAAGTCAGGCACACAAATTACTTATTGTAAGACTGTATTTGCACTATTTAAAAAAAATCCAAAGCAGTAGCCTCAGAAAGCAGAGCAGTGCTTGTGTGAGCACACGGGTGGGGGTGGGGATTGGTCAAGGGCAAGCGGAAACATCTGGGGATGATGGAATTGTTCCAAAACGGGATCGCAGTGATGGCACCATCATGGGATAAATTTATCACAAGCCTGATTGAACTGTGGTTTTAAGTGGGTCAATTTTATGTTATATAAATTAACCTCAAACTAAGATTTAAAAAGAGAGTATAAGCACCCCAAATCACAAAAATGTCTGTTTAGACATAAATATGCTCATGGAAGAAAGGAGGAAAGAAAATGCCCAAGGAAAAGTGGAGGCACAGAAGTAGGAATCGAGTGGGTCCTCCAGAAAGCCTGAGGTAGTTCATGGTAGGAGGACACTGGAAGAAACCGCCTGGGCCCAGCCGGCATTTACAGGGAAATCATTGTGCCCAGCATCTACACAAGTGGAAACAGCTCATGCAGAGTTAAAATATTTCATTGCTCTGTATATTTTGGTGACACCATCGGGTAGCAGAATACACACAGGTCTACTAAGATAGTGACGCTAGAATTCTATGGGGAGAGAAAGTGGCACTTTTCACTTAGATTAAGTTAGGAGTATTTGAAACCACTTATAGAGAAATGAATCAAGAAGGAACAACGGAATATCAAAATACCAGTTTGCAAAATATTGCCAGTTTCCCCTTTCCTATTTGAGCAGAAATATGTGGGGCTTCCTGCATTTTGTTGGGAAATGGAGGAAGTGAAATGTATTCACCTTCATAAAGGCTGCTGTTACCTAGAGGAGAACATGAGTGAGCTCACCACCACCCGCACGTTGCGGCTGAAGCCTGGCACCTGTGGGTGTCTGCGAAGGACGGCCACTGTGAGGTGTCTGTGTGCTCCACCATGCGGTGCGCTGGTGGCTGTCTTCTGGGGCTGGTGATTCGAACCATGTTCATCTTCAAGCCCTAGCAGAAGCCACTGATGCTCAGACCCCCACTGCATCCAGATCCTGGTGCCAGGTGAAAAACACCAAAAAATGTTTGCAAATTTCACTAGGACTTTCACCACCGTAAAATAGCTCAAGTCTGGATTATGTTCTGCAGAAACATAAATACAATCAGGAGGTTGAGAGCTTAGCCAGAATCCTATCTGCAATGTTTCCTAAATGCATGGTAGTGTAAATTGTGACTCAATATCCTTTCTATAAAATGGGGTTATAATACCTCCCAAAGTTGTTGAGAAGAGAGAGATAATATTGGTATAAAAAGTTAAACTAAAAACCTTCAAATGTTGTCATTGTATAGTAAGTGCTGGACGTCAGAGTGTCTCATTTAACTGAAACCACAACAAATAACAAGAAAGCAAATATTATTTCTCTGCCAGGTTTGCCGGCTGTGGTGGGTAACCATCTGCAGGAGCGTTGAAGCAATGCACTCACTGAACCTGTTACCGGGTGTGTGATCACGGCTTGGAGCTGATCTGAGACTCTGGTCACATACACACCTTTGAGGCAGAGCGATCTAACTAGAATGGGAGAAACCAGAAGACAGCTCTGCAGGGCCTGCTGAGTCAGACTCCTCTGCTCCTGCCACGAATGCCAAGACTGACCTTAATTAGCTACAAGGTCACACCCCAGCTCTCGGTGCAGCTCCCGAGACAAGCTTCCCCCAAGACAGATCCTCTGCGATTCCAGTTCTCCAAACTGGGAGGGGTCTGCCGCTGACCACAAGCCACTGTTTAACCAGATAAAAGTGACCGTGCCCTTCATCTCACATCATCTCTCTTTCCTTCATCTCCATCGAGCACTCCTGAGAATATCGGAATACAGAAAAATGATAATACAAAAGATTATGTTTATTTTAGTAATTACCATATAACAGCATTGGGTCAGTGTTCACTGCAGGAGTCAGCAAACATTTTTTCTGTTAAAGGCTAGAGAGTAAATATTTTAGGTCCTGATGGTTGCACAGTCTTTGTCACAGCTACTCAGCTTTGTTGCTGGAGCACAAGACAGTCACACAAATGAATGAGCATCTCTGTGTTTCAAGGAAACATTATTTATGGACACAGAAGTTTGCATTTCATACAATTATTATTTTTCTTTCGATTTTTGCAACAACATAAAAATATAAAAATCTGGCTTTGCTTATGAGTCCATACAAAAGCAAATATCAGGCGTGCCTGCCTGGCAGCGGTGGTTTAGTGCATGAGCTAAACCGGCCCCCACCGCCTCCACGCTGCCGTATTCCGTAAGCCACCACCTCACCAAATGTTTAGGAAAATAATCCCTTGGCTTCCCAGCACGTGGCGCCTACTCTGTCCTGCGCTGATCCCCCCTTTCTTTGACCACAGGACAAATCGACAGTCTCGGTTTACGTGTCTATTACTTGCCAGAGCAAAAGGGTCCTGAACACTTTTACTTCAAGTCACCACTTAATTTTCCCTGCAGAAATGTCCCTCATTAGGCTTCTGCAGCAGGAAAGTCGTGCTCATGTGCTTCACCCCGCTCGCTGCCAACAAAACCAACGATGTACCTGATCATGCTCTTTAACCTGTCTCCAGTCTTGTAACACAAAGCCTTCCTGATAACTGTCAGAGTTCTGTGAAGCACCTGCCCCGGTGCCATCGTCCAGCTCTCAGCCTTCAACAAAGTGCTGCTGCACCGCTGTGCTCTGCCGCCGCCTGCTTCGTAATGGATGAGAACAGACATCAAGCTGCTTCCAAAGCACTTGTATTACACTAAAGTACTCGGTCTCTATAACATCTTGCTTATTGACCTGTTAAGTGTTCCAGGAAAAAATGTGGGAAAATATATAAGCTGAATATATGCTTGGAAGTGTCATGCTTTAGTTTAGAAACTTATAGCTTTCCCCTTCAACGTAAGTGTAAAGAATGATTGGGTAGCACTTTTGCAAATTTTCAAATAAAAGCTATGTGATGTGCACTGTGGAATGAGGGCTAAATGTGGTTTTAAAATTATTGGAAACTATATATCACCAGTTGCTGTCATCTGTCACACACTCAACCTTTTATTGGAAATCATGACACCAATCTCCTTTCCTAGAAAACACTGAAATATTACTTAAAAAGGAGAATAGCAATATCACAGAAAAGATAAAAATGCCTTTCATTATTGTCTCTCCTAATGAAAATTTATAAATACAATTCAACAATTATTTTTATGTAGCATATATGTAACTTTACATGTATCTACTTTGTTATTCTCTACTAAATATCATTTTACATATAAATAGAGAATTAAAAGAAGGATCGAGAACATTAAGGGAGATAGAAGTGGTTTGAAAGAAGAAGGATTCGATCTTGACTCCTCAATTAATGCCTGGGTGGTCTGTGCCGAACCACTTGCTATCCGTGGTAGAAGGAATTATGGACTCAGTTTAGGATGATCCTAATCTGAACCCGCATTCCCTAGTGTGCACACACTGGAGGTGGGACCTCTTGAGGATGTTTCCTTTAGTTAAGGTGTGGCCAACCGCGGCAAATGACCTTAATCCAGATGTCTGGAGGCCTCATAAAGAGAAGGAATCAGAGCCACGACCAGAGAAGGCCACAGGAGACGTGTGACGACAAAGGAGAGAAAAGGAGAGGACATCCCCTCGTGACAGGAAAGCCAAGGAACCCAGGGACTGCAGCGAGCCCCAGAGCATCCCCACATGGAGGAGGCCTGGTCTTGCCAAGGTACCTTGGTTGGACTAATCGACTCTGAACCCCTGAGCCAGTAAGTTCTTGTGCCGTGATGAATCGCATAAAGCTGTTGTCCTACTCCCCGATGTGCACATAAAGGCAATCACCCATGGTGAAGCCCGTGATGTTATGATTTACGTGATCATCACCGAGGGAAGGCTGTAGGTAATACAGCAGATGGGTTCAGGACCTGGGCAATGTTTGTGATTCAGAAGTGTTCACCGTGGTGCTTGTCTAGCTTGCACAATGACTTCTGACAGACCAAAATCCTACTCATTTCTCCCAAATATCTTTGTGGTCTAAGTTAGTCTTCTTTCCTCCCTTCAATTCCTCTGATCACATCTTCCATTCTTTGAATTTAGCTAAGGAATGGAAGATAGTAATCAGATTAGCTAAATTTAAACTAGAGTGTAAGTACCCAGATTTTACAAGGATGTCATATGACAATATGTTATATTTGAAATTAGGCACTTGTG
The DNA here is from genome assembly GCA_004027775.1 of Bradypus variegatus. Lineage (NCBI taxonomy): Eukaryota > Metazoa > Chordata > Mammalia > Pilosa > Bradypodidae > Bradypus > Bradypus variegatus. The sequence continues at coordinate 11,590 of PVKY010010310.1, forward strand.
TTATAACTGTCTACATTATTTAGTAGTTACATTTGAGTATTATGTCTGAGACTGAAACTTTAAGTAATGGAGGCTTCAGATTCTAGGTTCCAAAGTTTTGAAGTGAGAATATGTGGGTTATTAAACTATTTAAAACAAGCAAGGTGATGGCTAATTTCATGTGTCTACTTGGCTAGGTTATGGTGTCCGGTTGTTTCATCAAGCAAGTACTGAGTGGCTTGTCACTGTAAGTGTATTTGATGGATGGCTTTGCATCAATAGTCAGTTGATTCTATCCATGGCTGCTTGCATCTACAGCCAACAAAGGACTTTGCCCTCAGCAATGAGGGGACTCTCCTTGTGGGGGTTTCAACCTATGTGCACCCCAGAAAAACATGCTCTTAAATCTAATCCATGCCGCTGGGAGTGAACCCGTTGCTTGTAGGATCCTTTGATGGGGCTACTTCAGGTAAGGTGTGACCCACCTCACTCACAATGGGTTTTAATCCTCTTACTGGAGTACTTTATAAATGCATGTATATGTGTGTGTATATATGGAGAGAGAGAGGGAGGGAGGGAGAGAAGAGTGTCATGGGAGCAAGAAGCTAAAATCTGTGGAACCTGGAAGAGAAGGGAGAGACCAGCAGATCCCACCATGAGCCTTGCCAGGTGGCAGAGGAGCCAAGGATCACCACCAGCTGGACTTCTGGAAGAGAGCATCACCTTGAAGATGCCTTGACTCAGACATTCTTGCAGCCTCGAAGTACAAGATAATGAATTTCCATTGTTTAAAGCCGACACGGTTCATGGTATCTGCTTTGAGCAGCCTAGGAAATGAAAACATGTCTCTTCCAATCTGCTGGAGTTCTTAATGCCAAAACTGAGGGTTCAAGAATTCAGAAAGAAGAATTTCTGCTACTTCTTCAGCCAGGGAGCTTCTCCTGGGGAATATAACTGCAACTTTATCAGTGTTTACAACTTGCAGTTTTTCCTGGGGAAATTCAACAACAGCTTCATCAAAGATTCCAAACTGCAGCCTGCTCTATGGAATTTGGACTTCCCGATCCCTACGGCCACATGATCTCATTGCTATAATCTCCCTCTACCTCTCCCTTCTCTCTCTCTCTCTCTCTCTCTCTCTCTCTCTCTCTCTCTCTC
>PVKY010010311.1:0-12727 GCA_004027775.1 Bradypus variegatus
TTCATCAATGAATGGCAGAAAATGTTTTCCTTCAAGGGAAAAAAATAGCAGCTGCAAGCTCATGCTCTGAAAGCCTCCAGGAAAAAGTAGTTGAGCTTTCTGGGCACAAGAGTTTCACAATGATGTTAGTGGACACCAATTTAAAAACAAATAGTTATATCAATTAGGATGCTAGTAATGGAAACCTCCAATCTGGCTTAAATAAGAAGGGAATGCATTATCTCACAAAAACTGGAAGCTTGAGGTGTTTGATTCGGCAGGAGCATGAAGTTAAAGAGAACATTGCTTTGCTCTGTCACCTCCAGAGTGAGCTTTACCCAGAGCCGAGAGCAGGATGGCAGAAGTTCCAGACACACGTGCAGACACAACAGCATCCAGGAATAGAAGATCATTTCTTCCTGTGGCTCCCCCTTAAGAGTAAGGCAAATTTTCCCAAATCCTCCTAGCAGACCTCCTGAAAACTCATCATCCAAAATGAGGTCACCTGCCCACTTCTGAACCAATTATTATTTAGGGGGGTATGAATGTTACTTAAGGAAAGCCCATGTATGGAACCAGAGCTAAGGTCAGCTTCCCCTGGAGCCAATGGTGAGAAGTAGAGACATGAAAAAATGGGATTCTGTTGGAAAGGAAGATACAGAAATGAATTCTGGTAGGCAATCAATAGTGCCCACTAAACCAACAACCGCCACTAAAAAAGCTTAAGAATTACACAGGCTCTGGCTATACTACATACTCACCAGGATGGCTGAAATGAAAAACATGAAATGTGCACAAGGATCAAATATGCTGGCAAAGGTGCAAAGCAACAAGATGTCCCATACAGGACTTGTGGGAGTGTAAATTGGTACACTGAAGCTGAATAGATATACTCAATGAGCCAGTAATCCTCCTCCGAGGAATATACCCAAAGAAATCCATCCATAAAATACAAGACACGTATTAAAATGCTTATATGTATATAAGAGCCTAGAACTGGAAGCCACCCAAATACTCAACAAGAGTAGACCGGGGTATCACAATACTGTAAGTGTAATTAACAAAGATGAGTGTGAGAATGGTTGCAAGAGTTGTGTATGTCATGGGAAGGAAAGCTGGAGGATAAAAACTGGGACCGTATGACTAACTGAAACTAGAATGGACGATGATGGTGGTTAATTGTACAAATATAAGAAAGTTTTTACTTGAACTAGAAAAATTGTATGTCAGCATTACAAGGTGTTAATAATGGGGTGGTGTATGGGAAAAAATACAATTAATGCAAATTAAGGTCTACAGTTAACAGTAATATTGTAATATTCTTTCATTAATTGTAACAGAGGCACTACACCAAAGCTAATGTCAATAATGGGGGGATAGAATGGAGGGGTATGGGATTTTTTTCCTGAAGAAATGGGAATTTTCTCATATTGATTGTGGTGGCGAATGCATAACTATGTGATTATATCAGGAGCCACTGATTGTACATTTAGGATAGATTGTATGGTGCACGCATACAAAAGAATAGACTGGGTAAATAAATTGTGGTGTATTCACTCCGCAATGAGAATAAATGACCTACACCACCTGCAACAATGCAGATGAATCCCACAAAAAAAAATGTGGAGCAAAAGAAGCCAGATGTAAAGGAGAACATACTGTATGATCCCATTCATATAAAGTACAGAACAGGCACTAATCTATGCAGGTAAAGGTCAGGGTAGAAATCACTCGTGGGAGGGTCAGGGCTTGGAAGGGAGCATGAAGAGGGCTGCAGAGCTTTCATGTATTTATGGAATGTGCATATGCCTGTATGTAAATAATATCAATATTTTAAAAATACAGACTCGGGAGTCGCGCAGGCTTGGATTTGCATCCTGATGCAACTCCTAGCAGTGTGACTTTGGGCAAGTGACTTCACCTCCCTGACCCTCAGGTTTTTCCACCTCTCATGTGGGGATGATTTCAATACCCACTCAATAGGGGTTGGTTGTAAAGAAATGAGAAAAGCACGTAAAGTGCTTAGCATAATGCCAGGCATCTTATAACCATCAATAACTAGTAGCCATTACTATTAGTATTATTGACAACAACAATGGCAGTGCCTTCTCCTGCATTGAGGTGGATCTGAAGGGTCTGGGAGGTGATCACGCTTAGGGGTAGCGGTGACAGACGACTTCATTGCAATGACTGGAGGAGGCCAGAAAGAAAATGGCAGGCTCTATTTTCCCAGACCCGCTCTTCTCAAACTTTACTGAACGTACCAGTGCCCTGGAGCTCTTGTTAAAATGCAGATTCTGATTCCGTGGTGCTGGGAGAGGTCTAGGTTGAGACCATGAGCCTGGTCTGCAGCCCACACTTTGAGTAGGAGGCTCTGGGTCTTGAAGAACACGTGAGTCAGAGGAATTTAAGAGAAATTTGGAGGGGGCAGAAGTTCTCTCACAGACAGTGGGGCAAAGTTAGAGAAAATCTTCCAAAACAGTTATGAGGGCTCCATAACTGGTGTGACCTGAGAAATAGGTTACAAAATGTCTAATTACCACAAACTTAGCAAGAATAAGACAAGCCTGGACCACCCTGATGTGATCAAACAAACTAATAATATGTACAGCTCTTTACCACTGAAAGAGTGTTTTCACATCTGCTGTCTTCTTAAATATTCCCAACAACCTTATGAGGTATATTTTCAGCATTATCCGCACTTTATAGAAACTTCAATTAATTTGCCCAAGGCCATCCAGAGGTGACCAAAACTAGATTAGATTTTCAGGTTGTCTGACTCTAAATGCTATGTTTGTCCTAATATTTTACCATCCAAGCTTCTACTTCCCAAGACAAAAGTTAATAACCTGTTATATTTATATACCTACAGCTCATCTTTCACTGACTCTTGCCCGTTTGGCTAATGCATGACCCCAGCTTTCAACAAATCCCCCAAAGGATTTCTTGTAGTCCCAAGAAAGTATGTTGCATGTACTAACAAACTTAGGGATAATGATCTGCAAAACATAAGCTGTTTTAGTTTGCAAGTAAGCAGATCTTCATGCAAGTTGCTTTAAGAAATAGTTTTCAAGTAGGGATATATGGGTGAAGAAAGAAGGATGGCAAATTAACTGTGAATCTAGGTCTCATGGAGTCTGATAGCTGTTGAGAAATACTTGGGATCCAAGAATCAGTGACTACAACCCAGGAAAGCAGTGAAGGAAGGCCTGGGACAATATTTTACAGCAGGCCTAGCAAGGAACACATTTGTGTTGGAGGAGAAAGATGGAGATGGAGAGCTCCAGGACAAAGGGAAACTTGATGAAAGGACTGTAGTACTGGATTGGACTGTGTTAATTTGGTTAAGCTGGGAACTACATTCCCAGAATCCCCTCTCTGCAAGGTTGTGCATTAGAACGGACCACAAGAAGAATCTGAGGCTTGGAAAGTGGAAGTGGGGGATGGCCATTACATTTTTTTTTTTAAGAGACAAATGGTTTATTTGCGCAACAAGGAATAAAAAGAAATTCTCAATTCCTCTTATCTCTTCTGGTGGCTAAGCAGAACTGTGATTATCAAATGGATTGCAGCACACACAAATTCCCATGCAGACCTTGACCTTTTGCGGAAATACAAAGATGTCAGAGTTACATAACTTGCAATTATTATTTTCTAAACCCATGTGCCAACTGTTGTGCTTTCCAATGTATCAGTGATCGCTACATTCTCCTTCTTGTCTTCAGGTTTCATGGCAGGAAACAGAAGTACTTCCTTGATGTTATTGGAGTCTGTGAGGAACATAGTGACACAGTCAATGCCCATGCCCCAGCCAGCTGTCGGGGGCAGCCCATATTCCAGGGAGGTACAGAAGTTTTCATCTATGTCCATGGCCTCATCATCACCAGCAGCCTTGGCCTTGGCTTGTTCTTCAAAAAGCTGCCGCTGCCACATGGGGTCATTCAGCTCAGTGTAGGCATTGCAGATTTCCTTCTTCATGACGAACAGCTCAAAGTGCTCTGTACGACCCTTTTTAGAGCGATGCCACTTGGCCAAAGGGCTCATTATCTGTGGGTGATCACAGATGAATGTAGAATCGATGTAAGTCACTTCCAGGAACTCTCTGACAAGCTTATCAAGGAGTGCATTCAACAGCCTTTGCCACACAGATATCATCAAGAATTCTGCGAGTTTCTTCAGTTTCGAAGAGATTAGTTTCTGGCAGTTTCACCCCCAGGGCTTTCTCGAGTTCTACCATGTTGATTCTCTGGAATGGTGGGGTGACATCAGTCTCGTAGGCTTGGCCCTCTGAGCCATCTGGATGGTAGGTGACCTTGTAACTGCCTGCAATGTGCCTCACCATTCCTGAAATCATCTTCTCTGTGATTTCCATGAGATTGTGATAGTCTGCATAGGCCATGTAGCACTCACAGGTAGTGAACTCAAGATTGTGAATCAAATCAATTCCTTCATTACGGAACTGGTGTCCATTCTCATATACCTGTTCAATGCCTCCAACAACCAGTATCTTATAGTAGAGTTCTGGAGCAATTCTCATATATAAGTTCATGTCCAGCTCATTGTGGTAGGTGATGAAAGGCTTGGCCACAGCTCCCCCTGGGATAGTGTTCAGCTTGGGAGTTTTAATCTCTAAGAATCCCAACTCATCCAAGAAACTTCTTATATATGTGATGATCTTAGAACAGATGAGAAATTTCTGCCTCACACAGTCATTCAGGATCAAGTCCAGGTATCTCTGACAATATTGTGTTTCCTTGTCTTTGAGGCCAAAGTGAAGATGAGGTAGCACATGCAAGCAGGGAGTAGTGTGATCTCATAGGGGATGATGCTCAGCTCACCCTTCTTGGTCTTCCCAGGATTCCCCCAAACTCCAATTATGTCTCCCCTGTGCAGCTTATTATTGATTTCAATAAATTCTTCTTCTGATTTATAATTCCTGCAATTGGCCATGACTTGCAACTTGACCCCTCTCCTCGAAGGTCATAGAAGATGAGCTTTCCCCCAGAAGCTCTTCTGGCATGGATCCTACCTGCCACTGCTAAGGTGATATCAGTCAGGTGGTCACCAGGCTGCAGATGACTATACTCCTCAATGAAGTGGGTGAGCGAGATGTCCACATGGAACTTGTGTGTGTGTGGGTCTTCCCCACTGACCTTCAGTTGGTGGATAGTTTGACTGTGAATCTTGTGGTACTGATTTGGGTCCAGGCTTTCCTCCTTGGCATCCTCATCGTCAATGATGCAGCTGGTGGTAGTAGCATCCTGGTTTAGCGGTTTCTCACCGAGCTCCTTCTGCTTGGCCTCCTTCTTAGCTACTTTCTTCTCGGCTTTCAGGCATCTCTTTAGCTCATTCTTGCTCAGTTTCGGTTCGCGCCTGTCCACTTTTCTCTCAGGCTCCTGAACTGCAGCCATCTTTCCCTGAGGGCCGGACCTAAAAGGGACCCGATAGTTGTGGCGACTTCAGGTCAGGGGTCAGAGCACCACCTCTTTCGGTGGCCATTACTTTCTGAAGGTCGCCTGGATCAAATGAGATAATAGATAGACACAGAGGTGCCCATTGGATTCCACCTTGTCCTTGCTCTCCACCGCTTCTTCCTGAGGCCTAGCAAAGACTGACAGGTACCAACTCAAAGAGACTATAGCCACTTAAGGACTCTGTGCTTAAGGACTCATGGCTGAGTCACACTGAGGTTGGCAGAAGACCCTTCTAGTCTCAAGGGTACATCCAAAAGATTTGGGTATCTGTGATAGTTTGAAGCTGTTATGTACTCCAGAAAAGGCCATGTCTTTTAATCCTTTACTGGGAGTGCAGACTTGTGGATGGGACCTTATGATTAGATTATTTCAACTGAGATACGACTCACCTCATTCAGGGTGAGTCTTGATCCTCTTGCTGGAGTCCTTTATAAGAGGATAAACACATACAGAAGCTAAGAGATGAAATTAAGGAAGCTCACAGAAAAAGACACAGAAGCTGAGGAAGCAAGCTACAGACAGAGAAGCCAGAAGTTGAAAGCGACGAAACCCAGGAAAGAAGGACCAGCAGACGTCACCATGTGCCTTGCCATGTGACAGAGGAGCCCCAGATGTTGGCAGCCTGTCTTCAGCGTCCAGGAATCATCCTGTTGGTGCCCCGAGTTGGACGTTTTCAAGGCCTAAGAACTGTAAATTGTAGGTTAATAAATACCCATTGTAAAAGTCAACCCATTTCTGATACATTGCATTCTGGCAGCTTTAGCAAACTGAAAACAGTATCCTAGTAGAGTTCACGGAGGAAAGCAGCTTCTGAAGCCAGAGCGGCTGAACTTCACCAAAGTGCTAGTGACGGGAACATCGTGGACAGACCTGCGTGCCCCTGACCTAACAACTGAGGAGCCTTACAGTTCACCACGTGTTTCTTTCTAGCCTTTTCCCCTCCACATTTATATGTTTTACAATCATGATCATATTATAGAATTGTATATATTTTTTTCACTTATTATAACATGAGCATTTTCCTCTGCTGTTATATATTCTCAAACACTTGTTTCTAAAAACTTAAATGGTGTTGCTTTACATAGTGTGCCAGTTTGAATGTATTATGTCCCCCCAAATGCCATTATCTTTGATGTAATCTTGTGTAGGCAGATGTTATCAGTTTCGATTAGATTTCTTTGAGTGTTTCTTTGGAACACGCCCCACCCAGCTGTGGGTGATGACTCTGATTGGATAATTTCCATGCAGGTGTTGCTCCGCCCATTCGAGGTGGGTCTAAGTTGATCAGTGGAGCCATATAAATGAGCTGACATAACAGAAGGAACGCAGTGCAGCTGTGAGTGATGTTTTGAAGAGGAGCTACAGCTAAGAGGGACACTTTGAAGAAGGCACAGAAGCTGCAGATGAGAGACATTTTGAACACAACCGTTGAAACACTCTTGCTCTGGAGAAGCTGAGAGAGGACAAACATCCCAAGTGCAACTAAGAGTGACATTTTTGAGGAACTGCAACCTAGAGAGGAACATCCTGGGAGAAAGCCATTTTGAAAACAGAACTGTGGAGCAGATGCCAGCCATGTGCCTTCCCACCTAACAGAGGTTTTTCCAGTCACCATTGGCCATCCTCCTGTGAAGGTACCTGATTGCTGATGTGTTACCTTGGACACTTTATGGCCTTAAGACTGTAACTGTGTAACCAAATAAACCCTTTTATAAAAGCCAATCCATTTCTGGTGTTTTGCATTCCAGCAGCCTTAGCAAACTAGAACACATAGCTTTACTGTCAGTACCTTAAGCCTTCTCCCACTGCTGGACAATTAGGTTACTTAGTATTTTAATTGCTTACTATTTGGGCAGTTCTGTAATGGCATCGATGAATAGCACAGGAAGTAAATTTTTGTATCTCTGATTACTTGCTTAGTGTAGATTCCTAGAAGTGGAATTACTGAATGAAAAGGAATAAACAAGCATTCTTATGGCCTTTGTGACATTCAGCCAAACTGCTTTCCAGCAAGGAACACTGTATTTTCTGCTAGGGGATCATTTGGTGGGTCAGATTTCTAATGACTAGTTAACAGTTGAGGCTCTAAAACACATTTCACCTAAATAATATCATTTTATCCCATGGCTACTTTCCCATCCTGTGTCTATATTCAGTACATAGCATTGTTATTATCCTCAGTGTGCAGCTGAGGAAACCAAAAGCTTAGAGAAGTTAAATAACTCATCTAAAGTCATAACCGCGAGTGGTAGACATGGAATTCAAACCCAGTTCCATCTGACTCCAAAGCCCACTGACTTCCCACCATCACCCATGGCACTAACTGCTCAGAGAGGCATTCAAGCCCTTTTATCTAGCTCTTTTCCCACTCCCAAATCTGTTCAGCCTGGTCTGTCATTATTTCCAAAGTGAGCCCCACTCTGCCCCTCTCTCAATGCCGGTGAAGCAGAGAACTCACTTTTCAAAACCTTCTCTAAGATGGCCTCACACTCAACACTCTTTAACAGAAAGCCCACAGTGAACCAGTGTACGAAGATTTACAGAGCTTGGAACAATACAGAGCACACCTAATGCATCATATATGTGCTAGTTATGATGGTGATGATGAAGTAGAAGAAGAGGAAGAGGAAGTTGCCAGCTGCTGGATGTCAGGAAAAGAGCTAGTTTAAACACAGTCTCTCACTCAAAGAGCCTAGAGCAGCTGAGAAAGGCCCACAAGAAATTAAAATACTATGAGATATTTGTAATAAGACTGGGCGCTATGGGATCAGGCAGACCAGATTCTTGAACTCAGTTAAGGTTTCCGGCGAGGTCAAAAAAAAGCTTCTCCAACGAGGGAGCATAGAACAGAGCTGTATGAATACGTGTAAAAGCACATTCCAAGAGGTTGTCAAGGCTCCAACATTTACGAACTACTCCCTGAAATGCCCTCAAGCCAGGATGCACAGGCTTTGGAGTCAAGCTTGGACACTCAGCGGGCAGGGGGGCAGCGCCAGGATTCAGGTCCAGATCTGTCTGACTCGGAAGCTTCCTGACAGAAATCTGCCCCAGCCCCAGGAGACTCCCCTAACCCCTTGTATCTTCCTTTCAAAACACTTCCCACAGCTTACAATTACATGATTATATATTTTTGACTGTCTCTCTGACTGGGCTGCAGTGTCCTGCTCACCACTCAGAGCCCAGCGCTCAGGAAGGGTTCAGCAAAGGTTAGTTACTTTCTGGAGCCAGAAGCCCCTTATCCAGGTTGGGTCCCTTCGTCGCAGCCCTGCCCAGCGCCACGGCCCGCCCCCTCGTGATGCCCCGCCCCCTTGTGGTGTCCCGCCCCTTGTGGTGCCTCACCCCTCGTGATGCCCCACCCCCTCAGCTTCTGAAAATGTACATTTTAACCCATTGTAGCGGCTCTTTCCTGCCTTCAGAACAAAATTCCAATCTTAAATTCAAGAATACAAGCATCTTTATTCAGTTCTATTTCAAATCAACTTACTGCCCTGTAGTATTGTTTTAAAAAAATAGAGGTTCCTTTGAAACGCAACTCCTACACCGTGATAAAATCACATAGAACCAACCACACGCACAGGAGTGCATTAAAACTGGTGAAATCTGAACAAAGTTGGTGGATGGTATCCAGGCCAACTTTCTGATTGTGATATTGTACTATAGTTAAGCGAGATGTTTTGTTTCTGTATTGTTTCTTACAGCTGCCTCCAAATCTACAATTACCTCAAAATAGTTTTTTGTTTGTTTGTTTCTAATCAGTTATTTTTTTTCTAGTATATTTTTAATGTGTCCCCTGTGTCCCTTGAAAAGAGCTTGAGGGTAAAATCAGATCTGATTAAGTTTTGTAGTTGTAATAGTAGCTAGGGATTAGGCCAGGACTTTGTACATGGTGCAAAGGAATTTCAGTGGATTTCTGGACCCCAGGACAGCGCCAGTCTCGACTGCCCTCCCCGCGGAAGCGAGGGTCTCTGCCTCTGGGAGGCTGGCGAGAGTTGGGTGAGAGGAAACCGGAGTAAGCCCGCAAATACGCGCTGATGGCCTCAGTGTCGCGACGGAGGGAAACACCGGCTCACCGGCGTACTCAAAGAGAACTTCCTGGAAAAGACGAAGATGAAGATTAAGCCTCTGGACCCCTTTAAAGCCCCAGGAGAGACCCAGGCTAAGTGTTCACATGATTATAAAAAACTTGCAGACTTGAGGTATTTTGACAACCATCTATTAACATTGCTGCCCCTTTTTACCCCTATGTTTCCTTCTGTCACACACCCGTTCTGCCTGGCGGGTGGTTAGGAATACTCCATTTTGACCAGAATTTGGAAAAATGCTTTGGGAACGTTTCACTGAAACAAATAAGAAATGTGCAGACTCCTGATTTAGAGGAGAGGTTCCTTCTTTTGCATATTTAAATATATTTATTAAAGATCCTAACAAAAAATAGTAACAATGGCATGTGAAACAAAAAGAAATAAAGATGTGCAATGAAATCAAAGGAAACTGTTCTGACACTGAGAAACATAATGAAACTAATTTCACCTAATACCAAAAAATGTAATTCATTGTGAAGAAGAGACATTTCAAATAGAGGTAATCATTAGGCTTTTCCACTGTTTGATTACCTAGTTAATGAAGGCCAGTGAACCACAGGAACACATTGAGAAAGATTTAATTTTCTTGCTGCTTTGTCAAGAAATACTGACAACACTGAAGATCATATGAACACTGACTACACACTATCTTGAGAACACTGAGACAAACTGGTTAGCAAGTGTCAATGAATATTTACTAGCAGTCACTGTCTGAGAAAAACCTCACATGCCCTGAAATCTTGTAGTTCACTCATGAAAAAAACTTGATATTTTCTCAAGTTGACAACAATCCTAAAAAATGTATCTGGCCCTGCTAACAAACTATGGAGTTCAAATTAAATATTTCTAAACTCTCTGTGTAAAACAAATTTTTATCAACAGTGCTGAAGAAAGGTTGAATTATCTTTCTCTTCTTACTGCAGAAAATATAATGAAATTGTTGTCAATAAGAAAAACTGATTAAAAATTATGCAGCCAAAAAGTATAGGGAAATTGTTATAATATGGTGCTAGGCAGTTAATAAAAATACTGTATATTTTTTTGAGTTTTGTCATGTTTTTGCTATTTGACAACTTTCAATATTTTTTGACATTTTTGTGATCCCTTTCCTTCTTCTGAACATTCACGTTCATGCCTAAATCTGTATTCATAATTTTGCATTCTTGTCTTAGTGAGAACATTAAGAATTGTACAATCATCAGGCCTCACAAACCTGGATCTGTCTCAGTTTTAGTCACTGTCACTGAAGGGTGTGTCCTGCCACCCACTTGCCTCTTCAACTGCATCTCCCATCCACCTCCCACACCATCCCCCAAACACACAGATGCACCCAAAGTGTTCCAAACACACAGGTGCTGAAAATATCTTACTTCATTTTATCTTCACATAAAACCTTTGAGATAGGTCCTATTTTAATTCCTGCACTGAGGGGTTAATGGCAGAGTAGGGATTTGAACCCAGGCAGTCAAATTTCAGTATCCGATTGCCTCTCAATGTTGGTCATTGTACCAGTTTGAATGTATTATGTCTCCCGAAACACCATTATCTTTGATGTAATCTTGTGTGGACAGACATATTAATGTTGATTAGATTGTAATTCTTTGATTGTTTCCAAGGAGATGCCACCCACCCAACTGTGGGTGATAAGTCTGGGTAATTTCCATGGAGGTGTGGCCCCACCCATTCAGCATGGGCCTTGATTAGTTCATGGGAGCACTATAAAAACTCAGAAGGAGCAAGCTTGCTACAGCCAAGAGGGACACTTTGAAGAATGCACAGGAGCTGCAGATGAGAGACAATTTGAAGATGGCCATTGAAAGCAGACTCTTGCTCTGGAGAAGCTAAGAGAGGAAAAATGCCCCAAGAGCAACTAAGAGTGACATTTTGAAGAGGAGCTGCAGCTAGAGAGGAATGTCCTGGGAGAAAGCCATTGTGAAACCAGAACTTGGAGAAGACACCAGCCAGCCATGTGCCTCTCCAACTAACAGAGGTTTTCTGGAGCCATTGGCCATCCTCCAGTGAAGGTACCCAATTGTTGATGCCTTATCTTGGACACCTTATGGCCTTCAAACTGTAACTTTGTAACCAAATAAACCCCCTTTATAAAAGCCAATCCACTTCTGGTGTTTTGCATTCTGGCAGCATTAACAAACTAGAACAGTAATATCATTCAACATTTATCAAGAACTTGCTATCAACCACGCTAGAGACATGCAGATATTAGCATTTAATCCTCAAATCAACCTTAGGAGATAGGTTCTATTATGGTCCCCTATTTACAAGAGAGGAAACTGAGGCTTGTCCAAGGTCACAGACCTCATCAGCAGAGGCACTGTGATACCCTCAGTGAATCATTTACTGTCCCTAAGGTGCTCCATGTTCTGTCTTGTGTGCAAACCTTTACCCATGCCTTTACCAGCCTCCACCTGGCTAATTTCTGCTGAGTATCAGTTCCTCTAAGAAATCATCCATGCCTCTCTCTTCTCAACCTCCAAGGCTGAGTTAGGTGCCACTTGTCCTCCTTTTGTCCTCCTTTAACCTATAGCATCCTGTGCTTGGCTCTGACCAGCCCCAATCAGTGTAGACTGTGATGGGCCCAGCAGCCTGTCTCTGCCACTTGACTGGCAGTAACATGAGAGGAAATGGAACAGGAGCTGAGAAACAAACCTCATTGTTTTAAGCCACTGAGATGTAGGAGAGTACGTGTTTCTGCAGCATATTCTAGCCTGTTGTGACAGATATATCCCTAGGATTTTTTGAGTGGAACCTGGGGTGGGGTCAGTCTTTTCTCTGGCAGAAAAGATAGGAGGTAGGCGAGCTGCTGACCACCAGGTTTTCAGCCCAGTAGGGAAAGCTGACCTGAGATAATGAGTCCAACAAAGACAGACAGGGACAGAGAAAGTCTATATCTAAGGTCCCTCTGGACCCGTTTCCCACAGTTACGTGGACCCATAAAGTTCTGGGCTGCCTCTTAGGGAACACAACCTGCAAAACCCACTCAAATCATCAACTGGCAGAGATTCAGAGAGGTTCCAAAAGCACATAAACACAGAGCTGGAAATACCCCCTGAACCTGATCCCCTCGTTTTACAGATGGGAAAATTGACAGCAGGGTGAGCCCAGGGTCACTTAGGGAGCTGATCAAAGGATCGGTACCCAGAAGTCCTGGCTCCCACGGCTGTCTCTGCCTGA
>PVKY010010312.1:0-12725 GCA_004027775.1 Bradypus variegatus
GGCCAAGGGTTTCCTCTGTGGAGTGCAGGCGAGGTGGCTGGCCGCGGTTTCTCGCCTCTGTTGGCAGTGTTCCTCTTGGCAAAATATAAAGCCGGCACCCTGTGGCAAGAGCTGGAGTTGACTTTTGAAATCATAATTGTTGGTGAAATCCATGGGCCTGGAACGTAACGTCAGTCACTCCTCTAATTCTCGTGACATCCCCGGGGGACCTTCATACCCACTTTATGGATGAGGAAATTGGCGAGAAGAGAAGGGCTTGGCCCAGCCCTGATGCCCTGAGCGGGGAGGTGGGGTTTGAACTCGGGGCCGTCTGACAAGCTGTGCTTCTCCCCTCACCCCTGACCCAGCCCCCCGGCCGCTCCTCACAGCCCATCTCCCAGGACCAGCCATGACCCTCCTCGAACGGGGGCCTCTGGCTCCCACCCCACCAGAGGCTGGTGGAGGCCGGAAAAGGGAGCGTCCTGAGATTGGACAGGGTTTGGGTTAGCTCACCCCAGCTCCAGGCCCCCAGCCCAGGGCTCCTTCCCCTCCCCTGCCTCTGCCTGAGGCCACCCCACGAGCCCCCTGCCACTGCTGCCACCTCCCACCTGGCCGACTGAAGATCCCCAGCAGGCACTGCCCGGCTCTCCCCTCCCAGCCTGGCCCAGCCTGCAGGCCTCCCCTCGGAATCCCCCAGAGCCCCGGGGACTTGTCCTGGGCTGCTGAGCCGGGGCACCCGGGCCACCCTGCCTGGGCCGCTGGTAGCCCCGCTGCCCTGAAACGGCCCAGGCGGCCTCGCTGCAGTCACTCAATGAGAATGAGGACAAGTTGCCTGCGCTGGCCATGGGCCAAGGGCTCCAACTGCGGTTTTGCCTCGGAGACATCTGGGAGTGAGGGTGGGTGGGGGCCCCGAGCCCCATCCCTGGCAGCCACATCCTCAGTGCTGCCTGCTCCGTGGGCCGAGCCCACCCTGGCCACGCCACTCCTGCCCCCAGCTCCCCAGGTAAACACCAAGACTGGCATTCAAGACCCTCGCACCCAGGCCCCAGCGTACCCCGCCCACCCGACTTCCCACGCTCCCCGCAGGCATCTGGATTTCCAGCCAGACCCCCTCCTCTGCTTGGGCTTCTCCTTCCCAACTCCCCACCTGTCTGGATCTGCTGACCCTCCCCAGTGCCCAGGGCCCCCCACCCCAGTGCCCTCCCTGGAACAGCTCCTCATGCTCGGAGGCCCTGTGGCACTTTTACAGAGCCTTGGTGTTGGCGTCTCAAAAATGGGCACAATGGGTGACTGGTGGAACGCCCAGCCACGCACACTTAGCAGGTGCTCAGCCACTGGGGGGCTTATTGTCATGGTCACTGTTTCTTCTCCATCACCGAGGGCCACCCCTACTTCCTCCACCCCCTGTGAATGCCCCCGGGGACATCGCCCTCTCCCCACCCTCCCTGGGCCATGTTGCCCACCCCAGTCTGTCTCCCACGTCCACAGTCCCGAGCTGCAGACATGCATCCAGCTGCCTTGGGGACCCTTGATCCGGATGCCCTGGGGGTCTCCAAGTCCACACTCGCATGTCACCCTCCTCGCCCTGCCCTGGGGGACTCTTGGTGGGAATCGGATAGACATGTCCAACCCACTCTTGGTATCAGATCTTGGATCGTTTAAGAACGCTTTGAGCTGCAAGTAATAGAGCACCCATGAAGAGGGACTTGGGCAAACGCAGGCGTGGTTTTTCCCGCCCAGCAAGGAGGCTGCAGGGAAGGGGGCCTGGTCTTGCGCTTGTTGCACGGTGGCGGCCCCAACTCCACACAGCAAAGCCTCAACGTTCAGAGGCAGGAAGCAGGGAGACTTGCAGGGAGGCCTCTCCTCCTCGTGGACCTCTCCTGTTGGTGAGGGCAAAACCTTTCCCAAAAGCTCCCACTGGCCACTCCGAGCTGCCACCTTCCCATATGGGGGAGGCACCGCCACCCACCATTTCCTTGCTCCAACATCCAGCCAGCCTCATGCAGCCAGCAAGGTGATAATTTAAAAGTTAAAACCTCCTAATGGCCCCGGACTTGAGCCCCTTCGTCTGGCCTCCAAGTCCCCCTGGCCCAGAACCCACTTATCTTCCCAAACATAGCTCCCGCCACCTGCCAGTGACCCCCAAACCTAGTATAGATCTCCCCAAAGCTGACCCTAGACAAGGAATCAAGGGCAAGGGGTTTTTCTGGGAGGGGTCCCAGGGCACTCCAGCAGGGGTGGGACCCCAAAAGAGGCTGTACCCACAGCACGTCCCACAGTGGGAGACGGGCTGATGCCTGGGGAAGTGGGGCACCCCCGGGGGGCCTTCACCTGCCTGCTCCCACGGGCTGGGCTGCCCTGGGTGGGACGAGGGGCTCATTCTCTGGTGCCCCCGGCCTGGCAGAGCCTGTCCACACGGTGCAGCCCAATGAAGGTGGGTGGGCCATGGGGGTCGGCTGTGCCCCCATCACCTCAGCGCACCCAGCACGGTTCCACAGTTCCCCACCCTGCCCTTCCGGGACCCCTGTGCCTCGAAGGGCTGCCTCTGCTCACCTGGTGGGGGGCTCCCCGTCCCCATCGAGCCCCTGCCCCCCGAGCACCCCACAAGCTGGCCCGGCCTGGCTCACCACTTCTCTGTGACCCTGAACTCACTCCTGCCCCAAGTGGAGCCCCATCCTCATCCCATCCCAGCCCAGTCCTGGCAGAATCCCCTCTGTGGCCCCAGGCTTCGGACCCTTTCCCAGACCCCTGGAAGGGGAGGCTGCAGGAGAGAGGAAAAGGGGGAGCCGGGAAGCACGGCCCCTTCCAGGTGCTGGCTCCAGCGGGCAGTGGAGCCGAGACCCGAGGGCTGCTGGCAAGCCGCAGACAGGGGCTGCACCGAGGGAGGGGGGAGGGCGGGGACGGACAAACGGACAGACAGCCCCACCAGCACGGGGTAGGAAGATAACAGCCCCAGTCGGGAAGGGGCAGGCTCTTTGGGGACAGCGGCTCTGGGTTCCGATCCTCCCCCTGCCCTACACTGAGGTCTTGGCCACCACCTCACGTCCCTGGGCCTCAGTTCCTCTTTAGGGATTGGACACGGTGACCCTGCGTCAGGCTGGCCATGAGGAAGGCCCCGGGCACTGGAGGGTGCAACGGGATAGGTGATGTGCCCCCAAATTCCTGTCCACCCAGAACCTGTGAGTGGGACACTATTTGCCATGTGGTCAGCCCAGGTGGGTGGCCTTGCTCCACCCACCTTGTAAGAAGAGGGGACATTGGACGCTGATGCCCAGGGGAGGAAGAGGCAGAGAGCGAGGTGATGTGGCTACAAGCCAGGGAAGCCAGGCATGGCCGGACAGCACCAGCAGCGGGAAGAGGCGAGGAGGGGTCCTCCCTACAGGCTTTGGGGGAGCAGGCCCCCTGTTCTCCTGACCGTGAGATGATACATTTCCATCACTGAGGCCACCCCGCTGGCGGTCATGGGGACGGCAGCCGCAGGACACTCAGACTGAGGGCATGTGCTGGGTCCCAGATCTCGGGGTGCAGTAATGGGGAGAGGCTGCCCCTGCCCTCTCCGCCCCCCCCCCACTGGCCCGTGTCCTGCTCGGAACGTGCCGGTCCAGGCCCTGCCTCCCCTACGGAAGCCCCGGTTCAGCCTGAAAGGCCCAGTCTCTGCCAAGCCCCGGGCAGAGGAGTCACTTGCTTCTCGGGTCCCCTCCGTCTGTGCCACCAAGTCGGAGGCTGAAAGTGCCTCGTCTGTCACCCCAGCAGGCTGGTGGCTCCTCCAGGCCTGAACAGGGCACCCAGATTCCCCCCAGGGCTCAGCACTGTGCAGGGCTCCATGTGGGCAACAGGGGAGCAGGGAGCACTGAGAGCCCTGTGTGGGACTCGGGGGTGGATGTCCTCTCTCAGGGACTCCCCTACCTAGTACCCCCACCCCATGCCCCAAGGGCCAGGCCAGAACTGGAGGAGCCCAGGCTCTGGGGGTTGAGACGCGGGGCTCCCTGGGGTCCCTGCCACTGTGCCAACTGTGGCTTGGCAGCAAATCCTATGGGCTCATTTCCTGCCTTGGCATCACCTTCCTCAGATTCCGCCACATCTCACTGAAGGTGGGGAAACTGAGGCCCGGGGAGTTCAGGACATGTTAGCAATGGCCCAGTGAGCTCACGCCCAGCCCAGCACAGAAGCCGGTCTCCAGACCAGGAAGTGCCCTGCTGGTCCCCACAGCTCCCAGCAGCCTTGGAAAACATCCATGGGCTGTAGGAAGATGCCAGGAATCCAGCAGCAGAGTCTTCTAGCCACTTCCCCTCAGCAGCCTCAGTTTCCCCTTCAGGAAGTGACCATGAGAGATCTCTCGTCTTGCAGGGCATTCTGGGGAAGAGAGTCACTGGGAAAGGCATTTGTGGCCTGAGGCACTGGGCACTGGTAGAGCGGACCCTTGCCCACCCCACCCCTGGCCACAGGCCCCTCTGCCCTCTGAGGGAGGGGGAGGCAGGTGGGCCAGGCCCCCAGGACAGCCCCTGCCCAGCAACTGGAGTTCCCAGGCCCCACATCACCCCCTGGGGTCCACAGGGTGGGGGGACAGTGGCCGAGGGCAGGGGCAGCTGCAGAGCGAAGCCACGTGGCCACGTGCCCCAGCCTGGGGGTCCTGCATGTGGGTGGGGGGCCGCTGCCAGCCTCTCTGGGCATATGGCTAATTGCACCCTGGGGCGGGGACCCTGTGGGCACCCGGGCCCCCCCGTGGCCAATGTGGGAGCAGCCACTTGGCGGGGACACGGCCGGGAAAGCCCCAGGCGGAGAGAGGGCTGGGTCGGGGACAGGCGGCCCAGTGCCCGGCCGAGGACAGGACACTGTGTTTTGATTATTTCCAGTTTCCTGACCCCCAAGCAGTGATTTAATGTTCCTGTTTACTCAGAGGGCTGGAACAGAAGGCGGGACGGCTGAGAGGCCTCCCCGGGCGGCTCCCCTGAAACCACTGGTGAGGAAGAGGCCAGAGCCAAGCCAGGGGGTCCCAGGGGACAGGGACGGGGGCCGCTGGGTGCGGGCAGCCCCTCGGGATTGCCTCATGGCCCAGCCTTCCCAAAGTGGGTCCTCAGGAAATGGCGAGGGTCAAAGGGCGTGACCCGCCCCTCATCTTACCCGGGCCCATCTGGCTGGGGCTGGGCTCACCCACATTCCCGGACCCCCACAGCATCGGGGCTCAGACATGAGTGGGGGCTGCCTCCCACTTGAACTCGACACCTCTAGAAGTCCCCGCTGGGCTGGGGGGTCCCTGCTCACGTGCCCACCCCTCACCCCAAGACCTTGGCACATGGGGGCCTGCTCGGAAGCCCGCTCGAGAACCGCCCCAGAGCCTCCGCGGTGGTGCGTCCACGCCGCCCAGGGAAGGGTGTTGATTTTTGTAACCACAAGGAATGCAGTTTGGTTTGTTTTCTTAATCGACGAAAGCGCATGTCGTTGACCAAACATTAAAAATGCTGGGATATTTTCTGTATAGCAAGTGTCCTGTCCCACAGGAACCCTTCCTCTATTCCAGAAGCATCTGCTAAAGGGGGAAATTGTAGGTTGTGTACATCACCAGAATAAAAACTAAGAAAAAATACATAGGACTGTACAACATAGTGTGAACCTAACGCAAACCATGAACTCAAGAGAATAGCACAACTGGAGTCATCGTCTTCATCAGCTGTAACCAGAGCACCAGCCTAATGAAGGGTTAATAATGTAACAATGGGGGGGGGGGCTCTGTATTTTCTGCATGTTTTTTCTGTAAGCCTACAAGTTCACTAATTTAAAAAATATATATATATTTTAAAAAAAACCCAGCACCTGCTAGCCCCTGCTGTGGCAGTGCTGGGTGGGCCCGGGGTCGGGCAAAGGCACAAAACGAAGGAGGAGACGAGGAAGGGGCTGGTGGCTGGGGAGGGCTGGGGTCTTGCGGAGGGAGCCCGGGAGCCCC
Source organism: Bradypus variegatus (assembly GCA_004027775.1). Classification (NCBI taxonomy): domain Eukaryota; kingdom Metazoa; phylum Chordata; class Mammalia; order Pilosa; family Bradypodidae; genus Bradypus; species Bradypus variegatus. The sequence goes on from PVKY010010312.1 coordinate 5,921, forward strand.
TGGGCTGCAAACTGCACCTTCAGCCCACAAGTCAGGAAAGAGCTGTGCAGAAGCAACGGGGTGAGGGCCACCAAGAGCTCTGTGGGTGAGGGGGCCCCGATTGTTGGTGCTGTCCCCCCACAGAGCTGGGCCTCACCTGGACACCAGGTTTCACGTTTCCCAAGGGCACCAGCAGCCGGGGGCGCTTCACAGATGACCACAGGTCCAGAGGTGACAGCAGAGCCACGGTGGGCCAGTGTGAGCCCTCAAGGACCCCCGACCTGTGGGCGGACAGTGACCAAATTCCTGTGGCACGTTCTAGTTTCTGTTGGCCTCAGGTCACTCCCTGGCAGAGCCCAGGGTCTCTGGAGAAGTCTCCACCTGGGGCCCTCCTCACCCTGAAAGAAGGCAGGAGCCCTCCCCATATTGCCCTTTCTCACCTGAAAAAGGAGGTCACTAATATCCCTGGATGGAAGAGCTGGGTGGGACCCCAAGACCAGCAAACCCAGCTCCACCCCTGGCACTACTGACCTGTACCTCGGTTCCCCCATCACTGAAACCATCTTGTCGAGCCCTCAAGTCCTCCGGTCACCTGCCCATCATCTAGCACAGGTGGGAGATGAAGGAATGCGTTGCCGGGCACTTGGGTGGGCCACGCATGGCTGGGCCCTCGGGTAGAACATCATTCCGGAAGCTCCCACATCAGACAGAGGCTGGTGTGGCCACCCCGTGAGTACAGAGGCCAGTGACCATCCTGCTTTCTTCATTCCAGGGGCTGCTCAGACCCGGCATGCACACCCACCCCATCCCTGTCAGCTGTGTGACTGCCGGCCAGCGTCCTAACCTCTCTGAGCCAGAGTCCAGCCACCCCTGATACAGGAAGTGGCCGTCACTGCTGAGCACGCCTGTGAGCACAGCACACTCGGGAGGCGTTGTCGCTCTCACGCAGGGTCCCCCTGCCTGGATGCTCGGGGGTGTTGGGCAGGTGTTGGAGACACGTGGACTTGGCTTTAAAGCCCAGTGCCACCATGTGCCGCGCGTCTTCTCCCTGAGACCTGCCAGATGGCTGTGACACGGCGAGGACGAGCTCCGGGAGTGGCGACCTGCTTCGAGCCGCCACACAGCAGGTGCTCGGGAAGGATCCTGAGCTCCGCAGTGCGTGACGAGCAGCCCCCAAAGCCCAAGTGTGGGGAGACTCCAGCCCCAAGAGGTCAGGGGTCACAGAAGACCCGAGGGACTGCCCTCAGGCCCGCCCACACCCACACCCCAGGGTGACCCCTGAGCTGCCGCTGGCTCTGCAGACCCTCAGGTGGGCATCTGGGAGCAGGCAGGAGGGGCTGTTCGTGAAAAGAAGTGGAACAATCGAAGCCAGTTCGTTTGAAGTTAGTTTCCTTTCCAGAGTGCCTGTTTAGAAGGGAAAAGAAACATTGTCCAACACAGCCGAGAAAAACCCCAACTTGCCAGAGAAACAGGAGTTAGTGGCCAAGAAGGATTGCAAAAGAGCATCCCTGAGGAAGCGCTGGCCTGTGCCAAGCACCGCCAGCCGCAGCTTGGGCACTGTCCTGGGGGCCCAGCCTGGCCCCTGCACCCCGGGCACTGGAGCCCGGCTCCCGGGTGGGGGAAGAAATCCCCCAGGTGGCCCCGGGCTTCACAGTTGGCAAAGGGCTTCCCCAGGCCTTCTCCTGGGAGCCTGGCGGTGGGGGTCCTGGATGGGGAGCTGGGGGAGGGGCCTGGACAGGTTAGGGGTTTGGGGTGACAACCCTCCGGCTCCGTGCTGGGTTGGGTGGCCCAGGGCTGAGACCTGGGAGGGGTGGGGGTCCCCAACTGGGAGGCACAGGGGCCAGGGAAGGAGTGGTCACTGCACTCCTGGGACAGAAGCCGTGGTCCGTGTCCCCCGCCCTTCCTCTGTGCCCTCCGCCCTGCCCCCGCTTGCCCAGCCCACCCCCCGGACTCCGCCACCCACCCGCCACGCTGCCCCTTGGCTCTTACTCCCACTAGATCCCTGCGGGACCGTGTGGCCGACAGCCCGGATCCAGGGTCCCTGGGGTCAGCTTCCCCATGGGAAACCCCCACTCAGGCTCTGGAAGTCGGGGCAGCACCCCTCCCCGCCCCCACTGGCCCACCGGCTCTCAGGTCTTGGCTGAAGTTGTGGGGTTAAAAGCAACCATCTTGGCCATTTGTTGCCACCCCGTATGTGCCGAGCCTGGGGGGACCTCAGGGAGGAAGTGGCAGACCCCCAGGGAGGACCCCGAGGGCTGGACCCCAGGGTGACGGTGCCCCAACACGCTGTCACCCCCACTCGGGCATGGCCTCTCCCCAACCCTGCAGCCCATGCATGTGTTTCTCAAAGCCCCCCCCCGACAAAATATGGAGGGGGAAGGAAGGGAGAGGCTGGGTGCCCATGGGTGCTTGCTCCATCTCCACTGGACCTAACTCTTGCCCCTGGGTGGCACTCACAGTGAGGCTGGGGGAAGCTCCTCCTGGGGACGCCCCCCCATTGCTCCTGCGTTGAACCCCCCTGGGATGCTGCCTGAGCAGTGGGGCTCAGTGAGAGTCTCCCAGGGGAGAGCAGGGGGTGTCCTGGGCTCACCGTCTGCCCCGAGCAGTGGCAGACGCTGAAGAATTGTCCGTGGGGTGCAGGCCTCCCCAGCCCCACCCTGCTCAGGGGCCCCCGAGCCCCTCCTCTCACATGGGCAGCAGACCACCCACCCGGAGACCCCCGCCTGGGGTCCCTCTCCTGACTGGGGCAAGCTCCCAGCCAGCAGGAAACAACAGCAAAGAGCCAGACTGAGCTGGGGCTGAGCTCTGCTCTGCCACTGACTGGCAATGCCCCTGCTCTTGCCTGAGACTTGGTTTCCCCTTCCATCCCACAAGGGGTTTGACTCGATGCTGCCTAACGTCCTTCCTGTCTGGTGGTCTGTGATCTGTGGTTTGCATAAGGAAGGTGCAGCCACAGCACAAAGCCCTCACTTGTGTTTTCAGCATTCGTGGCAGACATCCCTGATCAATCACTATTCCCTCTTTCCCACTGAGCTCATATGAAACTTCAGAATCCTTCTCAACACACCGCACAAGGTGGCCAACCAATCAGAATTGACAAAGAAGATGGAATGTCTTCACCATCCCTGATCTGGGCAGAAGCTGAGCAGGGAGCAAGCTCAGAGGTTCCCCAGACTATCACTGAACAGCTTCTGCCTTTCCAAAGCATGTCACCAGGAACAGAGTCCCCGGCCCGTGCTGGCAAGGAAGCACCAAGCTGTGTCGTGTCCCAGCTACCCTCTCCCCTACGCTGAGAGCCCCGGGGCCCAGACCCAAGGCCCGGGCCAGGCCCCAAGAGGGTTCTCAGAAGGACTCACTGAATTGCCATCTCTGCAGTGACCCCTTATTTCTAAACTCGGCCATGCCTCCTCCTCCGCCGAGTCCAGCTCCGACCGCATGTCCTCCTGTAGCCCCCAACGTTCTCTCCCATCAGAGTTAGGGGTCCCTGGAGCCTTTATTATCCCTTCACTTCTTTAGTCATTCAACAAACACATGGTGTGGCAGCGAGGGAGAGCTTGATAAGCACAGGTCCATCGCTCACACACGGTTCATTCATGTGTTCGTTTATCAGGCACCTGCTGTGGGGATGCCCCCTGGCCCTCGGGGCTTCCATTTTAGTGAAGAAGCAAGGCTTTTAGAAGGCAAGTAGACAAAGAATTAAATGACCGTTTAAGAAGGAGGGCCTTTGGGGGGCTCCTCTGGGGTCCTGAGGGGCTCCCCGAGGCACTGATGGGGAACAGAGCCAGAGAGGTGGGCAGGGGCAGTGAGTGAGAAGAGACCCACCTCCTCTCACCGAGCTTCCCACCTGCCTTCTTGCAGACGTGGAACCTGGGGCCCGGAGAGGGAAGTGAGGTGCCCGGGACCCCCAGCCAGGTAGTACGGGCTGGCGCAGAGGCCTGCACCCAGCTTCCCTCCACGCCAGACCCCACATTCCCTGCCGAGGGGGCAGCCCCCAGCCTCAGGCCAGGCTGGCTTGTTCTGTCTTCCTTGCATCGGGGGGCCAACAGACCAGCCCATGGGAAAGTGGGTGCTCCCTGGGTTCTCCAGCTGCAGGGGGCAATTTCAGAGGGTGGGCCGGGGCCAGAGGCAGGCCGCAGCCCCCACTGCTGCCCACCTCGCCCACACACGGAGGCTGGGCAGAGAAGTGGCGGGGGCCCTTCTCCCCGGCTGCTGCTCCTGGCAGACGCGGCGAGCAGGTCTGACAGCTCTGCCCACCCACCCCCTTGCCAAATTGTACTTAATTATAATGATAAATTGTGGCAGGTGTCCATGGCCACATCCATCAGGGAACATGACAACACACCGCATCGCCCAGCCAACCGGCTCCTCTTCCCTCCCTTCCCGGGCGCTCCCCAGCAGGAGGCCAAGCCGGTGTCATCAGAGGCCACTGTGGCCCCCCAGGGGCGGCTGCAGCTGGATGGGGGTGGCCGGCTCAGATGGGTGCTGCTGGGCCTGGAGTCACCGGCTCGTTCTAGCAAAGCAGGCATCTGAGCATGAAGGAAACAAGCCACGCCACGCGGGGAGGGCTGGGGATGGACTCTGCAGAGGTGTCAGGAATCACGCATCCTGGTCGCCCACGCGCTGTGGCTGCCCCGAGGGGTCTGAGCGGGTCTGGAGGAGGCCTTGGGGTTCAGGGCGGTTCCTGTTCCTTCTCTAATGGGTGGGGGCATGGCTGGCATTCCTGGTTTGGGGGATGAAGGGTGGCACTTACCACCCCTGAGAATTCCCCATCCTGTGCCCAGTGTCCGAGAGGTGGTGGAAGGTGGCGGCCCGTCCTCTCCGCCCTGATCCCCTTGCCAGGCTGCAGAATGGCATGCCCGGGCCTCCTCCCGACGCCGGGGCCAGCCCGACGCCCCCCGCTCAGTCTGCAGGGGTCGTTTACCAACCCGCCTTGGGTCGGACCCTCGAAATGGCTCACTCACACCCACAGATGGAAACCAGATTCCGGAAAGCAAAGCAGAATGTTATTCTTTGGCCAGAGAATGGAGCAGTGTGGACCCGTGTCCTCAAGGTGCCTTCTTCCAGAGGGGCGGTGAGGGGGGTTCTGTCACAGGGCTTTGGGGGTGCACACGGGTGGCTGCTGCAAGCCCAGGGGGTGTCACCGCTGGTTCTGATCATGTGCAGCTCCTGGTCACGCTGGAACATACGTGTACATGGTTCACATGTTCAGAAAGTGGCATCCCGCTCTTGCCCCGAGATGGAGAACGTGCTGCTATAATAAGCAAAGGTAAGTTTGGGTCAGGGCTGGGGGCTTAGCGTGCACTCTGGGGGCCTGCCCAGCTGTGCACTCGTGGTGGCGTCGGGACGGGATCTCGCTGTTTCGTTGCCCAGGGGTGCTGGTTCTCTGCGGGGAGTGGGGCCACACCGCAGTTCTCCACAGCTTCTTGCAGGAGGTTTCTGGCTTCGTCTCCCTGGAAATCAGCGTAGCTTGAGCACACTCGATGGAAGTCTACATCCTGGCAGCAGGGTGAGGGTCATAGAACCTGGAAGCAGCGATGGCAGTGGTGGTTGCCGTGGATTGTCAGGGAGGTGGCCTGTCAGTCATGGCACAGAGGGTGGCCCAGGCAGAGGGGACACCATGTAAAAATCTCAGGGTCAGAATCCAGCCCAGACAGGCCCAACAGGATGCAGCTGGGAGTGGCCAGATGCTGCAGGGAGAAAGGACCCAGTGGCCAGGGGCTGCAGGAGGTCGGAGCCAGAGGTGCACGGTGGACAGATGGACGGGAGGCCAGGTGGGCACAGAGGTGGGGACAGAGCTGCCGCCACACAGGTGAGGGCAGGGGCCCAGGTGACGACAGGGGGCAGAGCCAGCACGTGAGGCTAGTCTGGGAAGGATTCAGGAATTCGGGAGGTGCCATCAGCGGGACTTGGGACAGAGGGCAAGGGGCCAAGGGTCAGGCAGGATGGCCGAAGTTCCAGTCTACATGACCAGGTGGATGGCGGCTCCATTTCTGAAATGGGACAGGTTTCCCTAGGACGAGGACAGCCGGGTGAGCACGGGGGTGTCGGCTGTGGTCAGCAGTGTTGACCACTATGGACACTGGGTGTGGGTGGGACGGCCCAAGCCAGATGAGAGGTCACCAGGACCCCCGGCCCCCAGTGCTGGGCCCAACGCCGATGGGGACCCAATAACAAACACACACCTTGGTCAGAACCCCGGTGCCCCCGGAGTTCCCGAGCTCACGGCAGATGCAGCTGGGAGCAAGGGAACCAGAGTGCGGGGTCCTGGCACCCAGCGAAGGGAAGGGTTCAGGAAGTCAGGCCAGCTGGCTGTGTGTGCTGTGTGATTTAGGGGGAGCTTGGTAAAGGGGAGACTCACAAAGGTGGGGGTGAGGGGACCAAGGGACAGTGCAGTCTTCTGGAGTCAAAGCTATAGGTACAGGCCTGGGGGCAGGAGTGGGGGGCAGCAGCAACCCCTGGAGCAGGAGGGCAGAGTGGGGTGGGGGGGCTCCCATGAGGAGCACGGGTTTTTGTTCAAGGGGTGCTGCAGCAAGACACCGGAAAACCAGTGGCCCCTCAATCCCCCCTGCCCCCAGATTTCCTTCTGGTACCTTCCATCAGCCAAACCAGAGGGGCACCAGAGGGCTCAGTCTCCCAAGCGTGGCCCTTTCAGAGCATCTCCCAGGACACAGTTGGGCAGAGAAGGTGAAGGGGCCTGATCTGGCCTGGGGCACGGTGACCTGGGGCTGCAGAGAAGCAGCAGAGCAGAAGGCATCAGTTGGGTTGCCAGTGGAGACGGCCCTCAAATTCTCTAAAGGGGCAGGAGCTGGAGGAGGCTGCGGGTGGC
>PVKY010010313.1:0-12723 GCA_004027775.1 Bradypus variegatus
CCTATAGTAAAAATGCCTAAGTTGTAGCTAAAAGCCAATGGTAAATTGCTTGGTTGCGGGTTTTTTTGCGCGCTTTTGTATCCCTCCCTCTCATCCCCTATATAAATCCTGTAATTTCCCTCAATAAACGAGAGACTTGATCAGAACTTTGTCATCTCCATTCCTTTGCGTCTCTTGCCCCTCCCCATTCTCACTCCCCCTTTCAGGTCCAGGTTCGACTTTGTCCCGCCAGTCGGGACAACGTCTTTTCAATATTAAATCTTTTCCAGAAGCAAACTATGATTCTTTATTAAAGTCCTCCTCTATTCTTCAATATTTATGTAGCTTTTATTCATGAATCCTGCAAATTCTGTCTTAGGTTTACTCCTGGGCATTTCAAGAAGGGAGCTATTTTTGTCAATGTTTTAGAAAAAATATAATATTGTATTTTATAATCAGAATGGAAGAATAGGTTACTTTTTTTTTAATATTCATTCCACTGGGATATATTCACATACCATGCAGTCATACAAAACAAATCGTACATTTGATTGTTCACAGTACCACCACACAGCCACACACCTATCACCCAAATCAATCCGCAACACCCTCATTAGCACACACACAAAAATTACAAGAATAATAATTAAAGTGAAAAAGCAAGTAAAGTAAAAAAGAACACTGGGTGCCTTTGTCTGTCTGCTTGTTTGTTTGTTTCCTTCCCCTATTTTTCTACTCATCCATCCATAAACTAGACAAAGGGCAGTGTGGTCCTTATGGCTTTCCCAATCCGGCTTTCCCAATCCCATTGTCACCCCTCATAAGGTACATTTTTATACAATTGTCTTCAAGATTCATGGGTTCTGGGTTGTAGTTTGATAGTATCAGGTATCTACCCACCAGCTACCCCAATTCATTAGAACCTAAAAAGAGCTGTCTAAATTGTGCATAAGAGTGCCCACCAGAGTGACCTCTCAGCTCCTTTTGGAATATCTCTGCCACTGAAACTTATTTCATTTACTTTCACATCCCCCTTCTGGTCAAGAAGATGTTCTCCATCCCACGATGCCAGGTCTACATTCCTCCCCGGGAGTCATATTCCACGTTGCCAGGGAATTCACTACCCTGGGTGTCTGATCCCACGTAGTGGGGAGGGCAGTAATTTCACCTTTCAAGTTGGCTTAGGTAGAGAGAGGGGGGCACATCTGAGCAACAAAGAGTCATTCGGGAGGAGGCTCTTAGGCACATTTATAGGGAGGCCTAGCCTCTCCTTTGCAGCAACAGTCTTCCCAAGGGCAAATCCTGTGATAGAGGGCTCAACCCATCAAATCACCAGTCTCCTGTGTCTGTAGTCATTTTAGCAACCATCGAGGTGGGGCAGGCCAATACTCCTGCATTCTTCACCGGCTCTTCAAGGGGGCTCCGCATATTTTTTCCTTTTTTTTAACTTTTTTTAAAAATCAACTGTATGAAAAATAAGAAAATAAAAAAAAATTTAAAAAGCATACAATAAAAGAACATTTCAAAGAGACCATTACAAGGGAGCAAGAAAAAGACAACTAACCTAAGATAACTACTTTACTTCCAACATGTTCCTACTCTACCCCAAGATAGTAACCTAATATAGCAACATTTCTGTGAACTTCTTCCTACTAAACCCATCAGAAATTAACAGACCATAGTTATTCCTGGGCATTCCCAGAACATTAAATTTTACCCACGATAGCTTATCTGTTCTTCTTGGATTATTGTTCCTCCTTCCTTAATTGCTCTCTATTGTTAGTTCACCTACATTCTACATTATAAACCATTTGTTTTACATTTTTCAAAGTTCACATTAGTGGTAGCATATAATATTTCTCTTTTTGTGCCTGGCTTATTTCACTCAGCATTATGTCTTCAGAGTTCATCCATGTTGTCATATGTTTCACGATATCGTTCCTTCTTACTGCCGTGTAGTATTCCATCGTGTGTATATACCACATTTTATTTAACCACTCATCTGTTGAAGGACATTTGGGTTGTTTCTATCTCTTGGCAATTGTGAATAATGCTGCTATGAACATTGGCATGCAGATATCTGTTCGTGTCACTGCTTTCCGATCTTCCAGGTATATACCGAGAAGTGCAATCGCTGGATCGAAGGGTAATGCTATATCTAGTTTTCTAAGGAACCGCCAGATTGTTTTCCACAGTGACTGAACCATTATACAGTCCTACCAACTATGAATAAGAGTTCCAATTTCTCCACATCCTCTCCAGCATTTTTAGTTTCCTGTTTGTTTAATGGCAGCAAATCTAATTGGTGTGAAATGATATCTCTTCGTGGTCTTAAATTGCATCTCCCTAATAGCTTGTGATGCTGAAGACTTTCATGTTGTTGTTTTTGTTTTTGTTTCTGTTTTTTGCCATTTGTGTTTCCTCTTCAGAGAATTGTCTTTTCATATCTTTTGCCTGTTTTATATTTGGGCTGTCTGTACTATTGTTGAGTTCTTGGATTTCTTTATATATGCAAGATACCACTTTTTTGTCACATACATGGTTTCCAAATATTATTTTTCCCTTTGAGTTAGCTGCGTCTTCACCTTTTTGACAAATTCCTTTGATGTACAGAAGCTTTTAAGTTTGAGGAGTCCCAATTTATCTTTTTTTTCTTGTATTGCTTGTGCATTGTGTGTAAGGTCTAGGAAGTGACCGCCTAATTACATGGTCCTAAAGATGTTTCCCAACATTATCTTTTAGGAGTTTTATGGTACTGTCTCTTATGTTGAGGTCTTTAATCCATTTTTAGTTAATTTTTGTGTAGGGTGCGAGGTAGGGGCCCTCTTTCATTCTTTTGGATATGGATATTCAGCTCTCCTAGCCCCATTTGTTGAAAACACTGTGGTGTCCCAGTTCAGTGGTTTTGGGGGCCTTATCAAAGATCAGTTGACTGTAGATCTGGGAATTTATCTCCAAATTCTCAGTTTGATTTCATTGATCCCTGTGTCTATTTTTGTGCAAGCACCATGCTGTTTTCACTACTGTGGCTTTATAATAAACTTCAAAGTCAGGGAGTGTAAGTCCTCCCACTTTGTTTTTCCTTTCAGAATGTTTTAAACAATTTGAGGCATCTTCCCCCTCCAGACAAATGTGATAACTAGCTTTTCAAGTCTGCAAAGTAGGTTGTTGGTATTTTGATAGGGATTGCATTGAATTTGTAGATTAGGTTGGGTAGAATTAACATCTTAATGACATTTAGCCCTCCTATGCATGAACATGGAATATTTTTCCATCTTTTTAGGTCCCTTTGTTTCTTGTAGAAAGTTATGTAGTTTTCTTTATATAGGTCTGTTACATCTTTGGTTAAGTTTATTCCTAGGTTTTTGATTTTTTTAGTTGCTGTTGAAAATGGCATCTTTTTCTTGAGTGTCTCTTCAGTTTGGTCATTTGTAGTTTATAGGAACATTATGGACTTACATGCATTAATCTTGAACCCCCTTTTTTTGCTAAATTTGTTTATTAGCTCTCGTAGCTGTATCGTTGATTTCTCAGGGTTTTCCAGATATGATATCATATCATATGCAAATAATAACAGTTTTACCTCTTCCTCTCCAATTTGTATGCCTTTTATTTCTTTGTCTTGCTGGATTGCCTTGGCTAGCACTTTTAGCACAATGTTGAATAACAGTGGTGACAGGGGGCATCCTTGTCTTGTTCCTGATCTTAGAGGGAAGGCTTTCAGTCTCTCAATATTGTGTGCTATACTGGCTGTTGGTTTTTCATAAATACTCTGACATATTGAAGAATTTCCCTTCAATTCCTACTTTTTGAAGTGCTTTTATCAAAAAGGGATGTCAGGTTTTGTTGAATGCTTTTTCAGCATCTGTTGAGATGATCATTTGATTTTTCCCTTGTGATTTGTTAATATGTTGTAATGCATTGATTTTCTTATGTTGAGCCATCCTTGCTTGCCTGGAATGAACCCCACTTGGTCATGGTGTATGGTTTTTTAATGTGTCTTTGGATTCAATTTCCAAAAGTATTTTGTTGAGAATTTTTGCATCTATATTCATGAGGGATGTTGGCCTGTAGTTTTCCTTTGTTGTAGCGTCTTTACCTGGTTTTGGTAATAGAGTGATGTTAGCTTCCTCCATGTTTTGAAAGAGTTTAGGTAATATTGGTGTCAGTTCCTTTTGGAAAGTTTGGTAGAATTCCCCTGTGAAGCCATCTGGCCCTAGGCATTTATGTGTGGGAAGCTTTTTGATAACTGATTGGATTTCTTTGCTTGTGCTTGGTTCATTGAAGTCTTCTATTTTTTCTCTAGTCAGTCTGGGTTGTTCATGTGTTTCCTGGAAATTATCTAGTTTGTTGGCATACATTTGTTCATCGTATCCTCTTATAATTTTTTAAATTTCTTCAGGATCCACAAGTGTCACCTCTCACTATTTTGTTTATATGGGTCTTCTGTCTTTTTAATTTTGTCAGTAGCTAGGGGCTTCATCAGTATTGTTGATCTTCTCAAAGAACAAATTTTGTTGTTATTCTCTCTGTTGTTTTTTTGTTCTCAGTGTCATTTATTTCTGCTTTAATCCTTGTTAATTCTTCTACTTGGTTTAGGATTAATTTGCTATTCCTTTTCTAGCTTCTTCAGTTGTTCCATAATTTCTTTGATTTTAGCTCTTTCCTCCTTTTGAATGTATGCATTTAGGGCTATAAATTTCCCCCTCATTACTGCTTTTGCTGCATCCCATAGGTTTTGGTCTGTTGTGTTGTCATTTTCATTTGTCTCTCTGTATATTGCAATTTCTCTTGTTATTTCTTCTTTAACCCACTGATTGTTTAGGAGCGTGTTGTTTAACCTCCAGGTATTTGTGAATTTTCTAAGTCTCTGGGGTTATTGACTTCTGATTGTATTCCACTGTTATCAGAGAATGTGCTTTGAATAATTTCAATTTTTCAAAATTTGTTGAGGCTTGTTTTATGGCCCAGCATATGGTCTATTCTGGAGAAAGTTCTGTGGGCAATAGAGAAGAATGTGTATCCTGGTGATTTGGGATGTAATGTTCTATATATGTCTGTTAAATCCAATTCATTTACCAGATTGTTTAGGTTTTCAGTTTCCTTATTGGTCTTCTGTCTGGTTGATCTGTCTATAGGAGAGAGTGATGTATTGTGGTCTCCCATAATTATTGCAGAAACATCTATTGCTTCCTTTAGTTTGCCAGTGTTTGTCTCATGTATTTTGGGGCACCCTGATTGGGTGCATAAACATTTAAGATTGTTATTTCTTTTTGTTGGATTGTCACTTTTATTAGTATGTAGTAGCTTTCTTTGTCTCTGACAACCTCCTTGCATTTAAAGTCTATTGTATCTGAGATTAACATTGCTACTCCTACTTTCTTTTGGCTATAGCTTGCATGAAATATTTTTTCCATCTTTTCACTTTCAATTGCTTTGTGTCCCTGTGTCTAAGAAGAGTCTCCAGTATGTAACATATTGATGGTTCAAATTTTTTCATCCATTCTGCCAATATGTATCTTTTGATTGGGGAGTTTAATCCATTTACATTCAGTGTTATTACTGTGAAGGCATTTCTTCAATCAGCCATACTATACTTTTGCTCATGTTTGTCAGATATATTTTTCCCCTCTCTCTTTTAGTGTCCATTAATGTATCCATACTGAATCTTGTTAGTTTTCAATCTTTCTCCACACTTCTCTTTCCTTTCCTTGTTTCTCTGTTGGTAGGGCTGCCTTTAGTGTCTCAAGTAGGGCAGGTTTCTGGTTAGCAGATTCTCTCAGCATTTGTTTTTCTGTGAAAATTTAAGCTCTGCCTCATATTTGAAGGAGAGCTTTGCTAGATAAAGAATTCTTGGTTGGGAGTTTTTCTCCTTCACAATTTTAAATATGTCATTCCACTGCCATCTCGCCTCTGTGGTGGCCACTGACACAGCTGAGTCTTATGCTGTTTCCCTTGTAAGTAGTGAAGTGCTACTCTCTTGCTTTCAGAAATTGCTGCTGCTCTTCAGAATTTGACAGTCTCATCAGAATGTGTCTCAGAGTGGGTTTATTTGTATTTATTGTTGGGAGTTCAAATGGCCTGTCGCTGGGCCCTCAGTGACACGACAAAGGACGCCTCTCTTGGCCCCTTTTCCAGGAGCCGGTCGCCCCTAACCACATGCTCTTGCATCCTCCAGCTACCCAGGCCTCCATGGCCGCAGAATGCCTGTTTCTCATGCACAGCCCAGCATGGGCACAACTCCTCCCTGATGCCGCCCCTTTGGGATCTCACCCAGGGGCCACCCTGAGGCCTGCCTTTGGCGTTAGGTTCCAGTTCTCATGACAGCTGAGAGTGTGGGACTTGCAATGTGCACATCCAGCAGCTTCCCTGGAGGGGTGTCAGGTTGTCTCATCACATGTTTGCAATCAAGATCTGGAGGTTGTCCAGGTTTTTTGCTCTCCTCTGGTTGGGGAGCTGTGTTCTGCCTTGAAAGAGGACCCAGAGCACCTTCTCTTCTGTGGTTTGTTATGTAGACGAACCCTTAAAACGTGACAGGAAAACCCCTTCCAACTGCCTTTGCAGAGACTGCTATTTTGATAGGCTTTTTGTGTCCTCTCCTGAGGCCCAGACACGTTTCAAGGTAACCAGGCTTTGCTGTCATCTGCCATCTATTTAAGGGCCCATTTTTCAGGCGGAGATGTTTGGACACTCCTTTGTGCAAGAGCTGCTAGGGGTGGGGCTGGGGACTGGGGGGTAGGGGAGGGGCCAACCCAGAGCCCTGCACGGCCCTGGCCCTAAGTGGGTGCTCAGTAGTCAAGCTGGCCTGGATGCCTGGAAGGGGGGGGGCAGCGGGGCTGGAGGTGGGGGGTGGTTGCAGTGGCTGTGACTGCAGCTCCCCGGTTGCCTCTTCTCATCACACAGCACACAGGAGGCACTGGGAACCAGGGGAGCTGCTGGGCTTCCTGGGGTCCTCTGCAAAGTGTTCCTGGGGAAAGGACCCAGGACTCCCAGGGATCAGAACTCTGTTAAAAAGTTTGCTTTCTGTTTTTGCAGGATTATGAAGTGACTGAGGTTAGGGAGTGATGTTAGAGGAAATTCTCTCATTGATTGATCGTCGTGAACCCTTTCAAGTTGCAGTAACAGTTTTAACTATTATAAGCGGTTGTAAAAGTTTCCTGTGTGAATGTGCAAATCACAGGAAGATTTTAAGAAGAAAATTAAGGTCACACATCACCTTCGCGCTTTAGAGACCACGAGTGCCCTTGCGGGCCCGCCACCCCAGCCCACCCCCACCCGTTCCCCCTGCCCCAGGGCCGGTGGTGGGAGGAGCCTCCACAGAGGCCTGAGAATTAAAGGCTTCCTGCAAGGGGCTGAGCCCACCGACAGCGGCGCCTATTTATAGCTGCTGCTGTTACTGGTGGAATCTGCAAAGGTCGCTTCCAGGGGATCCGGTCGCGGGGCCTTGCAGCGGGGCCATGTCCCTGCAGGGATGCGCTGGGTGCTATCCATGAGGGGGACCGCGGAGGCAAGCATGGGAGGTGGTCCCTGGCCTGGCCAGCCCCTGCTTCGCACCTGCGCCGCGCGGCGCTGCCCAAGACACCCAGTGAAGGCGCGCCTAGGAAGGGGACGTAGTGCGTGGACGCAGTGTACCAGGTTGGAAGCACCAGATGACCACTTGAGCCACATAGGGGAGCAGCCTTGCTGGGCGCGGGAGCCAACGGGCTGGAGCTGCGGTCGGGGCTCAGCACCGGGCAAAGGGCAGGGGCGAGGGACTGGGCGGGAAGCCAAGCGGGCCCGAGAGGGCGCGGGCCCGAGGGCGGCAGGTGCAGGGCACTGAGCGGGACGATGCCCAGCCGTGCCTGTGTCTCGGCGCCGGAGGTCTGGGCTGCCGCTCGCATGGGGGTGGAGGTGCCGAGGCCGGGGTGCGCCGCGTCCCCACGGCCCAGCCCGAGGAGTCAGTGCTTCGCCCCCGTCCCAGGACAACCAGCCCGGCACAACCCTTCCCTGACTCCAGGCCTTCAAGCTTTGACTGACTCCTTAGGCCTGTGTGAAAAGCCGTGGGCCGGGCATTCTCTTCTGTGTCTCTTTCATTCTCAGGACACTACTGCCCCTGCCTCATCCAGCGAGCTCTTTGTGGGGTTGTTGAGTGGGGATGATGGGGACGTCCAGAGGCCAGGACCCTTACAGTCTTCAGCCTCAGCAAAAGGCCCTGGGTATGGCGGAAGTACTAGGGGGACTGTCTGGTGAGCTGGGACTGGGTGTGCAGGAGGTTCTATTCTCCAGGCCCCCCTTCCCTAAGAGGACTCCCACAGGCCGCTGAGAAGCACAGCTCCACCCCAAGCTGCTTCCCTGCTGGTGTTTCCTGGAGCTGACCTTTCACCACCACTGCAGGCACCCTGGCTCTGTCTTCCCAGGGTGGTGTCTCAACCCATCCAGAACTGAGGCAGGAACCCCCCCCCAGAGTGGGGATCCCAGGCAGGTCAGGGAGCCCAGCAAAGGCTGCTGGGAAGCTGGGAGGCTGTGCCAGGAGAAGGGTCATGGGGGCTGGGTGGCAACAACCCCAGCCCTGTGTTCCACCAAGCCTTTGGGGAATCTCAGCCCCCACCCCATTCATGGGGTCCTGGCTCTGTCCATCCCCCAGCCCACCCCCAAGGTGCTGTGCTTTCCACCTCCAGTCAATCTCTGTCAAAGATTGGTTTGTCACACACTTGTGTCACTGAAATGCCTGCCCCTCCCCACTGGGAAGTGAGGATTTTGAGTCAGTGGGAAAGCTCATGAAGAGGAGTTGGATCCAGAAGGCCCAACTCCATGTGACTTAGTTTCTCTTTTATTTAGGATGACGCTTGGGCTTTAGGTAACACCGCACTAAGCTGTGACCTAGATGTTATTATTGGCCACACAAATGGGATAATTAGCAGCGTCTTCATTTGGACTCCTGTTATCCGATTTAGCCAAAAGGTGGACAATTGGGTGCGTTTTTCAAAACACACATACACATAGATGTGGTGATTTCACCATGGTAACATTGCAGCGCAAGGCGACCTTCCAGCTTCCCCCACGGAAATGTTCCAGAAATGTCAACAGTGGTTGAGAAGCAGAGGGTGGGGGTGGGGGGAGGCTGGATGGTGATCCCAGCAAGGGGCCATCCTCAGATACACACCCTGAAGCCCCAAGCACTAGGGTGAGGGCCAGGGCGGGGCTGAGGGGGCCCCACCTGTCCACAGGTGGGCTGGCGTGAGGCACCGCTCCTCCGTGCACGAGACCAGCCCTGGTTGTCTGAACAAATTCATCTCAGAAAGGTGCAGTGAGGAGTGGGGTACCATGGGGGAGGGGGATGGCCAGGGAAGCCTGAGAGGTAGGGGGGTGAGAACCCCACATGGAGAGGCTGCAGGGCATGGGGGGCTTCGCAGGCCCATCCCCCCCAGAGAGCACTTCCAGGTACAGGCAGGGGCTTGTGGGGGTGAATTTCAAGTGTCCGCTTGGCTGGGCTGGCTGTTTGCAGAGCTGGCCTGGACGTTGCTCTGAGGGTACTTCAGACATGTGGTTAACCTCTGAGGCAGTTAAACGCCCCAGCAATGTGGTGGCCTCCCCCAGCCACATGCAGGCCTTATGAGCAAGGAAGGGAGGTTTCCCAGAGGAAAAGGAATTCTGCTTCAAGGCTTCATTGTCAGCCTGTTTGCTTCTGCCTCCTCCCTGCCCTACAGATGTCACACGTGTCTGCCCCAGTCACACAGGCCAGTTCCTTAGAGACTGGTCGACGTGGTGTGGACATAGACATAGATGTGGACATAGGGATGAGAGACGTGGACCTGGAGAGAGAAGTAGAGACAGACAAACACGTGGAGACAGATGCAGAGGGGTCTCCTGTTGACACAGTGGAGCTTGGAAAGGGAGGACAGCATGAGAGCAGGGGCCTGGAGGCAGGAGGCACCCCTCATTGAAGAACAGGCCTCTCATCCTTGGCGGTCACTATGGAGGTGACACAGGTGATGGTCAAGCTCACACCCACCAGGAATGTGCTCTGAAACACTCGGGGTGCCATGGCCTCACTTAACCTGGATGCAGTTCATGGACAAGGACCCCACCCCTGGGCACACCTGCAGGACAGGAGCTGGAGTTTGGGTCCCCACCCTGAAGATGTGGGCAGCGGGAGGTGGGGGGACCAGGTCTGGCTGGAGCACCCCCCCTGGGTCCCAGGCCAGCCTCCCCAGAGAGTGCCACAGCTGCCTGGCTCCTGTGGTGCCTTCAAGGTGCTGCCCGGTGGGGCTTGTGTGGGGCTGGGTGGGTGGGAGTCCAGGGCATGCAAGGGCAGACTGGGGTCTGGGAGAGGCCGTGGGCATCAATCACTGGTGACACTTGAAGCTAGTTCTGGAGACCCGCAGACATGTGGGTCCGAGCATGGCCTCAGGCCCCTGCTTTGGGGCGGCCCCCTACGGCCAGGCCAGGTGCGGGACCCTAGCCGCCAGCCTGCTGCAGTGCCCAGGCAGAGCCTAGGCAGCCTTCCCTGCTCGGGGCTCACTGTGCTTTCAGGTGAGCTAGACTCAACCAAAACTCTTACAAGTTCATTGCCATTAAAATTTAATTTCCTATAACACTTAATTTCCAAGGAATTCTGAACAGTGTCCTGTACAATTACTTCAGTAGTCATCAACCTCACTTAGCACCAAGAGGAAAGCACTTTTCCATGAAGTCCATTTTGACTCAGATTCTGAATATAAACTGTAGGTTTATGTTTAGGAAACTGTGCTTTCCTTTTACAGTGCAACATGGCCCTAAGTGGAGTGAAACACAGAGCTTACCACATCTTCCCAAGCAGCCAGAGACCCACACACAGCTGCTACGGCTCTTCTTCTCAGCCCTTCACGTGGGACGTGAGAGGCCTGTGCCAGGCCAAGCAGCTCCAGGTCAGGATCAGGGGTGCTGGGGCTCCCTTCTCTCTGGGGCCTTCTCTCCAGGCCCCTCCATGGGCTGGGCAGGGACTCGGCCCACCGAGCCTCTCAGAGCTGCCTGAGGCTTCTCTTTCACATGGAAATAGAGACATCCTCTTCTCAAACCTCTAAGTCATCACCCATTGGGATGAACACGGCATCTACCCCAGCCCAAAGGTCTCTGACGAGGCGCTGCTGCCATCCCAGCCCGGGAGAGCAGACAGGTCAATCCTGACCTCACCCTGAGTAGCAGGCGGGTCTGTGACTGCCTGGCTGGACGGCACGTCCCCATCCACAGCCACATAACCCCGTGCAGCCGTATCCTCTCTGGATTCTGGCAACTGGCCCTGCTGGAGGCCACACAGCTCCTGGGAGCCCTGGTCCTCAGGCTCGTTGGCAGCAGCGTTGGACCCCGAGCTCTGGGCTTCTGGTCCCCCTGGAGGGCACCCCAGAGCTTGGTTGCTGATGGGGTGGGGCTGCCAGATGTCGGTGAGCTGGGGAGCAGGGGCCCCTCCGGGGCCGAATCCCTTGGTGGGGTCTCTATGAGGGGTGGTGGCGAGGCCTCCAGATGGAAGGGTCCCAGCTTTTGGGAGCACTTGGCCGCGAGCGACTCGCCTCCTGCAGAGCAAAGGAAACCGCACAGTGAGCAGCTGGGGGAGCTCTGCTGAGCTGGGTTTCTGTCCTCTGAGCCACCAGGGCCTCGGGGCACAGCTAGAGCCGTCTCCTCTGTGACCCAGACCAGCGTGGGGGTGGGAGACAGGCGACCCTCCCGCACTCTCCCACTCCGTCTTGCCGTCAGAAGCTCACCAACACGTGTATCTCCTACACGCAGGTTATTGCGTTAAATGCACATAAGAGATTTACCCGTTCTTCTGTGTGAGAAATATTTCACCCTAAGGATAACAGAAAATGATAGGGAAACAGGTGCACGTGCTCACTATCCCTCCCTCGTTTTAATGTGGTTGAGGATTTCAGCACGTGAGTGCTTCCGTTTTACTTGTCCAGGCTCCCACGATGGGCATTTCACTGTCCCAGTCACAGGCTCTGATGAGAGGCTGCGATGGACACATCTCACCTCTGGTGGGGCTCAGGAGGAAGTTCTCTGGACACACACTCAGGGCTGGAGCCGAGGGTGCCCCGAGCAGACCCGTGCTCAGCCTTGGGGCTCATGCTTTGGTTCATACCCCCCAGCGGGTGGCCTTCCATGGCTCCCCTCCTCACTAACGCTTGCTTCTGTCAGCTTTAAATTTTTGTTAACCAGAGTATCTAAGATGGAGGCTAGGTGAGACAGGGCAAAAAAAACACCTCCATGAAAAATACTAGATACAAACCAGAAAGTTACCCAGAACACCACTTCCAGTGATGCACCAGCTGGACAAGGTCTGCTAAATCCACAGGGACCATGCACTTGGTGGAACCGGGAGTCTGAATGTCCGGCGGCTGTGCTACATTGTGGGGAAACTGTGGGTTGGCATTTGGAGGCAAACTAGCTCTTGTTTAAAAAAACCCAAAGGCGTCCACAGATGCGGCAGCAAGAACCACACAGTGAAGCGTGGCAGGAACGAGCTGTGGGAACATCTCAATATCTGGCATGGAAGATAGGCTTTTGTACACCTGCTGCTAATTGTCTCGTAGCGAGGAAGATAGAGGTTAGCCAAAAGGGGACAAAAACACGCCCCTTGTAGCCATCTTCACAGTGTGCTGGGTACGCTCCTGCCCAGCTCAGGCACCACAGCCCAGAGATGCACCAAGGGACCCAGTGTGACAGAAAGTGTTTCCAGCAACACAAGCACATGCCACAATATTGGGTGTGGACAGTAGCCTTTAGTGCACC
>PVKY010010314.1:0-12718 GCA_004027775.1 Bradypus variegatus
CGGGCGACCCGAGTCCGGAGCCCAAGTCCAAGCAATTAGTCAGGAGCCATTAACGCTGACCCAGCTGATTTATGGGCGGGACCACGTCCCGGGAGGGGAAAGCCCAGGCTGCGGGGCCGCCATGGATTGGGTAGGCAAAGTCTCCTGCGTCATCCAATCCTCGGCTGCCTCGGTCTGCTTTGCATCTCATTTGTATGTCACTCCCAGTAGGCAAACCTGGGTGGTGGCCGGCGGGGAGACCCGAGCGCGTAAGTGGAGGCGGGCGGGTGGTTGAGAACTGGACCCGGGCTTGGCCGCCTTTCCGGAGTCTGGCTGGTCGGGAAAATCTCTCTCTACTTTGCATGTGGGATTCCGTCAGACACGCCCACTGTCTGAGGGACCTCCCCCTATACCCAACAGGGCCCAGTTCTTGTAGTGGGCTCTGGGTTGGAGGGAGAAATTCCAAATGAGGAGAGGAGCAGAGAGCAAAGCTCACCTGGAAACGCTGGGCAAAGCTGCCTGGTCTCAGGTCCCAAGGAAGGGCCCTGCAATTAATACAGACAGGAGCCTTATTGAATCCTTATCTGTGTGCCAGGTACTAAGAGCCCCCAAGTGTTGGAATTTTGAGAAGAGGTCCTCTGATTACTAGGGTGGCCATTTTACAGATGAGGAACATGAAGCTCAGCGAACTGGGACAACCAGGAGGAGTGGGAGGGAATGGCTGGATGCCTGGCTTTTCCACCTCCCTGCCTCCCCTCACCCCCCTCAGTGAGGGGTTCTGCACTGATGGGGGTGAGGTTGTGGGTTTTCGGGGTGCTGGATATACCTTAGAGGGCTACAGATGAAACCGAGGGGCTCCTGGGGAAGGAGCTCACCCTCCTCCCCACTCCTCCTTCATGCCCCTGACCTGTGTGAATGAGCTGGGGCTCAGCCTGGAGTGCTCTATTGAACTCTATCTGACCCCTTAAATCACAGGTCAAGGATTTAGCTGGCCTGTCTGCTGCCACTCTGGCAGGGTGGCCTCCTTCTCCCCAGCCCCCACTCTTTTCCAAGTCTTCATCCACTGGGGGTGTGGTAGAGAACTGACATCCTTCCCTTACCAGGCAAGCATCCCCAGGGTCCAGGCCTTATCTGAGCTGGAATCTGTGAAGTCCATGGTCTTAATTGGGGAGCGGTTAATGGAGGGGTGTTGGGTAGAGCTCTGGGCTGGGAGGCTAACCCCTATGTGGAGGGTGCAGAGAGGTTGGCAGGGAATGGGGAGTCGTTAGTCAAGGAAGGCTTCCTGGAAGAGAGAGGGCAAAGCAGAGACTGGAAGGAAAGGCAGGACAGGATCAAAAAAAAAAAAAAAAAAAGGAAATCTTCTACAGGGTGAAGGGTAGCATCCTGTTTGAGGCAAGAGAGGGTAAAGTGTAAGCTCAAAAAACTCCAGACATGCCAGTTATTATAGGTGCAGCAGTAGGTTATCATGAGGCTGCCTGCGTGGGCAGATGAGGTAGGGAGTGAAAGGGTGGTGGAAATTAGTATCACTATTTAGTGAGCACCTACTATGTGCCGGGCACTGTGCTAGGCACTTTAAATATATTGTCTCATCAAATCTTCATGGCAACCTGATGTGCTAAGAATTCTTGGAAACCCTATTTTACAGATAAGGAAACTCAGGCTCCAAAAGAGGCAGTAATTTACCCAGAGTCATATGGCTAGTGGGTAGCAGAGCCCTTGCTCTTGGTCAGCGTCCTGTACTTCTCATAAGCACCTCACACTCAATTTACAATCTTTTTACCCCCAAATTCTGTTTCTCCTCCCTGTTTCATCTCCCTTTACCAGCATCTACCCAGTGATAAAAACAGACACTGCAGGTGATCTTTATCAAAAGCCAGGCAAGCCATCCCATCCACACTGTCACCCAAGCCTGCCTGAGTCCTTGGTGTCATCAATCATTGACAGTCCCATGATCTGCTTTCTAAAAGTTTCTAAATTCTGCTCCCTCCTTGTCCCAAGCCCCTTCCCCTGCCCCTGCTTGGTTCAGACCCTGGTCTTCCTCACCAGAGCCAGGTGAGGTAAGAAGGGAGCCCATTGAGCCCTTGCTGTGGGTCAGGTTCTGCCTGTATTGTGCTAAGAGCTCCCACACATCTTTTTTTTTTTTAATTCAGTTTTATTGAGCTATATTCACATACCATACAGTCATCTATGGTGTACAATCAACTGTTCACAGTACCACCAAAGAGTTGTGCATTCATCACCCCAATCTATTTTTGAACATTTTCCTTATACCAGAAAGAATCAGAATAAGAATAAAAAATAAAAATAAAAAAGAACACCCAAATCATCTCCCCCATCCCACCCTATTTTTCATTTAGTCTTTGTCCCCATTTTTCTACTCATCCGTCCATACATTGGATAAAGGGAGTGCGATCCACAAGGTTTTCACAATCACACTGTCTCCCCTTGTAATCTACATTGTTATACAATCATTTTCAAGAGTCATGGCTACTGGGTTGGAGTTTAATAGTTTCAGGTATTTACTTCTAACTATTCCAACACATTAAAACCTAAAAAGTGTTATCTATATAGTGCATAAGAATGTCCACCAGACTGACCTCTCGACTCCATTTGAAATCTCCCAGCCACTGAAGCTTTATTTTGTTTCATTTTGCATCCCCCTTTTGGTCAAGATGTTCTCAATCCCGCAATGCTAGGTCCAGATTTATCCCCAGGAGTCATATCCTGCTATGCATCTTCTTTTAATTAGTCCTTACCAGAAGCCTGAGAGCAGGTCCTTTGATTGGTAGGGTGACTGTTTTTCAGATGGGGGTGGATAGGTCAGGGAATGTACCAGGCTGGGGTGTACAGAACTCAAAGTCCCCTTGCCCCTCAGCTGTTCCCCACAGCCCGTAGTTTCCCAGGCTGGATCTGTCCTGACCTCAAGGATTTCTCTTCCCTTTTGACCTGAGGGATGCTTTGGGCTCCAAGTTATAGGAGACCCAACTTCAAAGTGCCTTAAACTGCAAATGTGATTATTTATTATATCACACCCACACAAGAAAAGTCCCAAGTGGGATGATTTTTTAATACAGTGGTTCAGCAGTGTTACCAAAGGCCTAGGTTCCTTCCTTTGTTTTTCTTCTTACTTTCTTCCTTTTATTTTACTTCCTCAACTTTACTGAAATATAATTTACATGCAGTAGAATGCACAGATTTTTTAATAATTAAATTTGGTTTTATTGAGATATATTCACATACTATACAGTCATCCATGGTGTACCATCAACTGTTCACCGTACCATCATAGAGTTGTGCATTCATCACCCCAATCTATTTTTGAACATTTTCCTTACACCAGAAAGAATCAGAATAAGAATAAAGAATAAAAGTAAAAAAAGAACACCCAAATCACGCCCCCATGCCACCCGATTTTTTCATTTAGTTTTGGTCCCCATGTTTCTACTCACCCATCCATACACTGGATAAAGGGAGTGCAATCCACAAGGTTTGCACAATTGCACTGTCACCCCTTGTAAGCTACTTTGTTATACAGTCATCTTCAAGAGTCAAGGAATGCACAGATTTTAAAAATTCAGTTTGATGAGTTTTTAAATGTATATACCTGGTAACCACCATCCCAATCAAGATATAGAACATTTACATACTTCCAGGAAGTTCCTTCTAGTCCATCTGCAGTCAATCTCTCCTTCAAACCCTGCCACAGGTAACAGCTGACCTGATTTCTAACTCTTAAGATCAGTTTTTACCTGTTTCAGACCTTCATATGAATGGAATCTATTGTATGTATTCTTTTGTGTCTGGCTCTTTGGCAGACAATGTTTTTGAGATTCATTCATTTTGTTGTGTCAGTGGTTTCTTCATTTTTTTGATGAGTAGAATTTGATTCCATGACTATGCCATTCTATTTCTTTTTTCTCTGACATCCTTATCATGTTGATTTTTGTTCTTGTACCCTGGCTTCTCTCAGTCACAAGATGGATGCTGCTGTTTCAGCCATCACAGGCAGACAACAACATTCAGTGGACAAGAAAAACTGTTTCTCCTTGAGCTTCTGAGAAATCTTTCCAGAAATCTCCCAAGAACACCTCCTTATGTCTCATTGGCCAAATCATGCCACATGTCTATTTTTAAACTAAGCACTGGCAAAGGGAATGGATTTCCTCAGACTAATCAGGACTCACCCCCTGGGCTGGGAAAGAGCTCAGCCTTCCCTGAAGAAAATGGTAGCCTGGTCCCTAAACAAAACCAAAGTTCCATTAGCAAGAAAGGAGGGCAATAGGTATCAGTAAATAACCAACAGTGACTGCTTCACCTGCTTCTCCTTCATAAACAGAATTCAGATTTTGTTTAGGCATCCACCCCTCAAGGAAGGTACTCCCATATTTAATCAAGGAGTAAATCCTGATATATCTACACCAATCTTGGGGTTGGAGTGTAAAGGTGGAGGGAACCTGGATTCCTGAAGATAGTGTTAAGCCTCTGAATTAATTACCTCTGAAGCAGCCATTTCTCAAGATTTCTTCATATATTGAATTCCATCAAATCTAGAATGCACATTGGTTCACACTTTAACATTTCTGAAACCAGTACACACCTTATAATCAAAATATCAGGCAGGAAGCAGTTGCAACTTAGCCTCTTCCGCACACACGAGCGAACATGGTGGCTTTCCTGGCGGCGTGACAGGAAAGCTACAAACCTATCATGTTTCAGTCCACAAACCATGAAAGAATTTTTGAGTCCTGGTTGATACCTAGAAATTTTTATGGACTCTCAGGCAAGATCATCCATCAGCATCACAATTTCTAGAATGGATGTCAGTGGCTGGGAAGGAAATCCTGGAGATAATTAAAGAAGGCAACCTCCAAAATGTCCCCTGCGGTCCTGCCTCCAGCCACCTGCACTGTTATGTAGCCCCACCCACACCCTGCCAAGGTTGCTCTGCGTGACTAATAGTGTATGGCAGAAATCATGACGTGTCACTTCTGAAATTAGGTTATAAAAAGGCCGTGGCTTCTTTCTTGAATGCTCACTGCTGCTCTCTTGGTCAGTTGCTGTTGGGGGTGGAGGGCAGCTGCCGTCTGATGAAGACACTCAGGAAGCCTCTGGAGAGGCCCTGGGGTGAAGGGATGTGGTATCTAGCCAACAGCCACCTAGCAACTGGGTCTAAACTGCCATGTGGGGGAGTCCAGCAGAGGATTCTCCAGCCCCAGATGGCTGCAAGCCCTGCCTGTGGCTTGGCGAGTCAGAAATACTCAGCTAAGCCATCCCTGAATTCCTGACCCATAGAAAACTGTAAGACAATAAATGTTTGCTGCTTTAGCTGCTAAGATTTGGGGTAATTTTTTGTGCATCAGTAGATAATTAATTCAGTAGAGCACTGTTTTAAGAAATGCTGTATCACCAACTCCTGTGAGGGCCCCAATGATAATTCCCTGTGGAAAACAGACATTGACAGTTCTGCGTTGAAGTGATTCTGAACAATCAAACTCTGAATGTCAGGTAGTTTTAAGAAATCCATTACCAATTCATTTAACTCATTTTTCTTGTTATTTATGTCCAAGAGTGATTTATGTTAAAAATATATTTCCATATAAGTCTACAAGAGCTTTTTAATAAGTATAAAATAAAAATTCTAAATGATAATTGTGTCAGTTTAACTGGCAGGGTTTTTTTTTCCCTAATGGTTCATAAAGTAATGGTGCTTCTTAATATCAGTGTTATCTAGATTTGATGAAATATGGTCATGCATTTTCCTTGTTATACAAGCCATTGTGAGAGGAGTTTTCTGGTGCTTGTGGCCAAGGAACTTAATTCAGGGAAGTAGAGGAGCAGGGTTGAGAGGAGGAGGAGAAGGAGAGCGAGTATAGGAGGGAGACCGGGAGGGGTGTTTGGCAGAGGTTTGTGGCAGACACTAAATATTTACAGCAAAGCCGTAGGTTCCTAGGGTTCACTGTTTAAGGATGTATTAGTCCTGTTCCTCCAATGGGTTGGCCTGGCTCATGCACGGTGCTTAGCAATTGCTGGCTGCATTGAAAATACCTGCATTTCCCAAACGAAAATGAGGACATGTGACCTGACACAGGGGTTTTCCTGTATTTTAAAATTTATTTGCACCAAAAGCCTTTACAGCTTTGTGGCTTTCTGGCTTTACGGTTAATACAAGGGGACATGGAAACTTGCAGGAGAGTCACTTCCTCAGGATATCAGGTGCTCTGCTTTGCTCCCAGAGGTGTGGCCAAGAGATGGGCAAATGTCCAGGGGCCAAAATCTGGGCTAGGCACAAGAAGGCGATGGGGGTGGGGGATCTCGTTAGACAGGCAGCCCCATGAGGCGATAGGTGTCTATCATGCACCCACTTTGCAGATAAGGAAGCTGGGAGACTTGGGGAGTAAGTTCACAGAATAAGGGGCAGATTTAGGATTTGAACTCAGGCCATCTGGCTCCACAGCCTGTGTGTGTTTTAGTCACGACATCACTGCATTTCAGATCGAGTGGAGATTTAACAACAACTTAGTCCTTAATCCACGCCCCTGATTTTACAGACGAGGAAGCCACAGACTAGAGAGGGAGAGAGATTTGTCCACCATCCACAGTGAGGGTGAGGATGGCTGAGCTGGAGTCGGAGATCACCGTCGGTAAAAGGAGGGTGGAGAAGCTGGAGGGGCTGAAGGCATGGACGGCAGCTGCCCCTCCCCACCCCGCCCCCAATGCAGAGTGCCCTTTTTTCCATTTTGGGAAGGGGCACAACTTGGTGGGGGGCGGGGAGGGGGTGGATTCCGGAATCTACGAGGCCTCCTTCATTCTCGGGATTCCCGAGGCAGCCATTGTCGGGGAGGAATGTTCGCCGGCGGCCCGGAGGGGGCGGGGCGTCTTCCCGAGGCCCAGAGAAGCCTGCTTCGTGCTATCCACCCAGGGTCCTTCTGGGCTTCACCAGCCAGGCCTTCTGAGCATCTTTCAGGGCTTCGGGGCAGGGCGCCAAGAGATGAAGGTAATCGTAAAGGGCCTGAAAGGGGTGGGCCACCGGGATGCTTTGGGCTTTGGAAGACCAGTCTGGGCGGGCTGCCTGGAGGAGATGCCACCCTCTAGAGGCCTGGGCTTATGGCTCCTCAAGGCTAAAAATGTGCCTTTCCAGGTTCTCATTTACTAGGAGTTTATTCTAAGGAAATAATTAGATGTGCACAAAGGTGGTTGTTACATGTCTGTTAATCAAGATTTATTTCTAATGAATAAAAAATAAAGAACAAAGGAAACTTGTTGAATTAATTCTTGCATGTCCTCATGATGGCATATTAAGTTGTCTTTTAAAATGATGTGGTATAAATGTATTTATAGACAGAAAAAGGTGTTCAAAATATTTGTCAATTGATAAAAGCAGTTAACAAAACAGTGTGGAGAAATTTTTCTCTATAAATGTATTTCTAGAATAATGTCTGGCTGACTCCAAAACAATGCTAGCGGTCACCTCCGGGTAGTGGGATTAAGGGTGTTAGATTTTATTTCTGTTTTGTACTTTTCTATATTTGCTAATTTTTGTAAAAAGGTGCTTTACTTGTGTAACAAAGGTATGTGTGTGCATATGCAGGTGCGTGGACATGCGCGCACAGACCCTAACTGCCCACGGCTCTGGGTTTGGTGCCCCTCAAAGAAGGAGTTTCCCCAATGTGGCTCCTGCTCTCCGAGGGTAGGCAGGGACAGCTGTCAAGGCAGCAGAAAATGAGTGTCAGAGAGGCAATGTCTGAGCCCAGATATAATAGCGATAACTCATTTAGCACTTTACAAAGTGCTTCACACACATCTTATTTGAATCCCACCACAACCTGTGAGGTCATGTTAGTCCCCTTTCACAGGTGAGGCTCCAGGAGGTTAAGTGGCTCCCCCAGGGAGGACAGTGGGAAAGTGGCAGAGCGTGGATTTAACCCAGCATCTCTGACCTTCAACTGCAGCCTTCCACTGCCCCCTCCCCAACTCATGTCTATCACATTGTCTTGCATTTGTTCATCCACCTGTCCCTATCCCCCATTGCCCATGCATTTCTCTAGGAGGCACTGGGGTTTATTTAAGTCTTTAGTCTCAGAACTTAGTACAGTGACCACTTAGGCACCGGTGCATGCTGCTGAGTGAATGAATGAATGAATCTTCAGCTCTAGAGCCCTGGTGGGGCAGGTCCTGAGAGATTCACAAACCTGTTCTTCATAGCATGCAGCTTTTTTTATACTGCTATATTCTCTGTGTTTGTTTCCCTTTGATTCTTTAATAGTTAGCAAAGACTTTTGGAAAATGGCTGACAGTAAGAATTGCCACAGGAACCAGACTCTGTCTGGGTCTGAACCAAAGCGTCCAATGGACAGGAGCATGTCCTCTCCAATTGCCTCCCTGCTACACATACCAGAACTGGAGGCAGCCAAGTTGAGACCAAGGAAGCTGAGGGGAGGTCCTGGCCTTTGTCAGCTATCCCTCCCTGCCTGGAGGGATGGTTTCTATTCAAGACCAGTGCTTGGAGAGGATGAGGTTCCACACACTGAGACATTCTGAGCACACACCGTTTCAGACCCCAGACACAGATCTAGAAAGATAGAGGTTCAAGGGAGGGCCAATCAGGGAAAACATCCTGGAGGAGAGGTCTGGGAGATAGCTTTAGGAAGGAGAGTAGGTCAGGGCAGAAGGGAGAGAAGCAGGGAATGTGTCTGGCAGTTGAGTGCTGGATGATTTAAGTACATCCAGATGTGTTGGGAAACTTCTGTCAGGCCCTGCCCCAGTGAGGGCAGGGTGGGGGTGGGGAGACCTCTGGGCCACTTGGGTTTCCAGTTTCCCCTTCTGCTTCTCAGTCTTTAAGTTTTGGAGAGGAGAAGCTCAATGGGGTTCCATGGGCTGGCGTGTTAGAGGGTGGGCCATGAAAGCTTGGTGTAGTCCTCTGCTTTTGGAACAGGCTGAAGAGGACTCTGGAAAACAGGATTCTGAGGTCAACTTTGGAACATAGAAAAAGGGATTAGGATAGCCTTTGGGTAGGAGTTGCTAGCCCTGCTGGGGGTTGGCAGCTAGGGAAAGTTTTACAGAGGAGAGCACATCTGAGCTGGGTTCTGAAGGATAAATAGGAGTTCACCAGGAAGAATAATGGAAATGATATTCCAAGCAGAGGGACTCTGAGGTATAAAATTCTGAGGTGTGAATGTTTAGTGAGAAGTTCTGTGAGACTGGATTGTAAAGTACATGGTAGGGATGGCAGTTCTGTAGGGAATGCTGTGCTACAGGATAGGGGAGAGCATCTGACCACAGACCTAATGGCAAGGCCAGGCGTGGGGTAAGGTTTTTGGAAGTGTGGTGTCAAGGTCCCCAAATGTTGGGCTTCAGAGGGTGAGAAAGCGGACAAGAGCCAGCCCCATACCCTCCTCCCAAGTCTTGTGTGGTTTGTCACAAGGCTGTATCTGTAGGGAGGAAGGGATACCTTTTTCTAATTTCCACAGAGGCTCTTAGGGGCTTCTAGGCTGGATGGGGGGTGGGGGTTGGCCCTAGCCACAGCCTGTAGTCAGTGGGAAGACATAACTGGCTATAAGTATACAAACAGTAAGAGTGTGTATGTGTGTGTGGGGGGGTTAGGGGGACTGAGGTGAGATGGGGGTTGAGCAGGGTTGGGGAGGCACTGGAAACTGGGCCTTGGAGCCCAAACAGTCAGAAAGAGATTGGCTAGGGCTTTCATTTGTGGGGAGAGCAGCCTGAGCCCAGGGCAAGGGGGGGATGTAAGCAGCCAGCTGGGTGTGGGCCAGTCTTCTGGGCACACACCCCAATCCCCCAGCAGGACACACTTCCTTCCTTTCCCACTTCATAATGACTCCTGAGTGGCAGATCCTGGGGACCACAAAGAGAGCTCTCCCCACCCTTTCCTCTTCCTCTCTTCCATTTCTTCTCCTCCCTTACCCCTTGCCCACCCCCAGCCCCCATCCTTGCCTGGGGCCCTTTTCTTTCCTTCCTCCTCACACCACCTATTCCTCCCTCCCTCCCTCTCTGGTTTCTACTTCTTTTTCTTCAAAACCTCTGTTTCTTCAAAACCCTTAATGGTGACTTCCCCTAGATCAGCTGGGGTTATTTTTCTTAATGTTCTCAGAAAGGCCCTGTTGCAAGTCTCTGGTCAGCATATATACCCCTACTCACATACACTTATGCCCCACACCCACCCATGTACACGCACAAGCTGCATCCCCCAAAACAGCACCTGCCTTTCCCCAGGAGGCAGGGATTCTCCAGCTTGGAAGTGATGAAAGCAAAGGGGCTTGGAAAGAATGGAGACCCCTCTGCAGAAGCCAAGCCTTACTGCCATCATCTCCACTGTTATTATCCAATCCACTGCTGGGCACTTGACCTGCCTGGGAATCACTGGGAGGACCAGCCTGACCTCAGCAGGGGGCTTTAGGGGCACAGACCTTTTGGCTGGAGACAGCCAGGAGAAAGGTCAGCAGGGTGTCTTCAAGAGATCAGACCCCAGAGCCCTGCCCAGGAGGGCAGGGGGTAGAGATAGGACAAAGGGTCATTTGCCAGGATTGGATATTTGTCAGCCCAGGAGGCTGGATGATGTATTAACAGGATTTTAATGAGCTCAGGGAGGGGGGAGCCACACTTCATTGCCTGAGTACTGGCGGAAGAAGAGGCGGCTGAGGGGTAAAGCGACCGACCTTATCCCCAACCACTAACTAAACCTCTTAACATCACCCACAGCAGTTTGTCCATCTGAAACCATTTGGTACCCCCAACATGCTGCACCCTACCTCATGGAGTCCAGTAAAGGCCTTTTCCAGCAGGGTCACCCATCTTAATATCTTTCTGGAAAGGTGTTCCTTAAGTCTAACCTTGTCCTTCTCAGCAGCACTGAAAAGTCCTTTTCTCCTAGGCTCCTGGGAAGCACATTATCAATTCCTTCCTTCAACCTGGGTCCCTTGGTCCAACCCCACTCCTATCATTCACTGCCACCCTGGACCCTCATGGACTGTGGCTCTTAGTGATGCCTGGGGGCAAAGCTGACAATGCCAGGCTTGGCCTCCTGGTACCAGTCCTGCTGGCTGAGGTCACTCAGCTTGTGTGGACATTGGCCTCTCCCTCAGCTGCTGCCTCTGGTCCCTGGAGAGTCTGACAGGTGGGTAGAAAGACTGCACTGGAATCTATATCCAACTCTGCTGTGTGACTTCAAGTGAATCAGTTCTCCTCTCTGGGCCTCAGATGCCCCATCAGTAAAGAAATACTCATAGTTCCTCCCAGTTCTGTTCAGCTCTCCTAGGATGGTGCTGTTCTGGTTCTGAAGCCAAGCACTGCCCTAGTATTCTGGGCCTTGACACATCCCTCCCCTGTGGCAGCCTGTTCTGGGGCTGTGGGGTGGAGAGGAAGAGAGAATTCTGGGAGTGGAGAAGGCCCTGACCTTGGTGGGCTCCAGAAACTGCTTGAGTGCTAGTCTTGCTTCCATATGTGCCACTCTCTTTCCTTTCCCTGAGTGGCACCCACAGGACTGCCCTGGGCCCTGTCAGACTCCAGCACCTCCAGAAGATCTGTCATTAGGAGAAGGGGGTAGGGGCTAGAAGTCAGGGTCCTACTCTGTCTGCTAGCAGGGAGGGGAGGGGGCTGTCTTGTCCTACTAATATTCAGTACTCAGAGAGGCCGAGCAGCCACCCCAAAGGAAATGAGCCTCTCTCCCTTGGGTGGGAACGCAGACAGCCTTGGAATCCACCTAGTTTCACCATCTCCTCCAGGAAACTTATCTGCACCCTCCAGCGGCTCCTTCCTCAGCCTCCTGGGCTGCCTGCCCTGCAGGTTTCCGGTCTGGCCTTTATTACACTGAAGCGTGCCTCTGCTTAAGTGTGGTGGAATTCCCTCCGCTTCTGGACTGGAAGCTCCCTTAGGGCAGGGACTGGGCTGGAGTTGGGGGAAGTAGGGGCCCGAGCTGGAGGGTGGAAAGCCAGGACTTGCCAAGGAGGGCGCTGGGGGTGACTGTCACCAGCACCTAGCTCAAAGCTTGGCACAGAATAGATAGGCACTCATTGCCTGTGTGTTGAATGAACGCATCGGTCACTGAATGCCTTTGGACGCCTCTAAGCAGACTAGCTGTCTAGGATTCACCCTCCTTTGCCTCCTGCAAGGCCCAGCCTGAATGCTGCCTTCTTGGGGATGTCCTCCAGGGAAGCCTGTCGTTTAGAGGTCAACACCCTACCATGCCCACCCCCGCCCGGAGTGGCATTAGTGCCGAGCCGTGGACTTGTCCCGCTGTGCATCCTCTCTCTGCATCCCGGGCTGTGTACTCTGGTATGCAGTAGGTGCTCAGTTCACCTGGAGGGGGGAGGGAGGGGAGTCACCAGGAGTCAAAGCATAAGTCAACAAGGTTGTGGCCAAGGAAGTGCAGGGAGAGGAGGCTCTTGGGCGACCAGGGGACCAGGTGGGCCTGGGCCGGTCGGTTGCCTTTCCCTGTGCTCTTCGACCCAGGAAGCCACCCAGAGGACACGCTCGGCGGGCCGGGCTGCTCAATTCTGCTCCCCAGGCTGCTACCCAGCCCCTACCGGCCGGCCCAGCCAACCACCCCAATCCCAACTTCCCGCTCGGAAGGCCCAGGAGAGTAGGAGGCGGGCGCGGGCGGATCTAAGGGTGGCGCAAGGACATTCTCCACACCAAGGGTCATTTGCTCTTTTTTCCCCCCTCTGTGGCTAATTTATTTTAGAGTGAGGAGCGAGAGAGGGGCGGGGCCAGGCCGGGAGGGTTGAGA
>PVKY010010315.1:0-12716 GCA_004027775.1 Bradypus variegatus
TATCATAAATAATGTTTTAATGTGGTAACATATATATAACATAAAATTTGCCATTTTAACCATTTTTAAGTGTATAATTCAGTGACTCTAACTATTTTTACAATGTTGTGCTACCATTACTGACCTTCCATTGCTAATACTTTTTAAATACCATTTCCCACTAACAGGTTATCAGTGCTTCTTGGAGAAATGGCTAATTCCAAATCTGAGGTAGTAACGCACGGCATGAACATGAGACATCTTGTTTGTCAGAAAGCTAGAACTTTTAGGGACTACTGGTATCAAGTCAAAGGGATACAGGTGTCAACTTTCAAGACCCTATAGTGAGTTGAATTGTGGCCCTCAAAAGGTATGTCTACCCAAAACCTCGAAATGTGACCTTATTTGGAAGAAGGGTGTTTGCAGATGTAATTAAGAGGAGAATCTCAAAAAGAGATCATCCTGGATTAAGTTGGGCCCTAAATCCAATAACAAATATCCTTAGAAGAGACAGAAAAGGAGGACACAGAGATACAAAGAGAAGAAAGCCATGTGAAGGACAGAAATGGGTGTTATGCTGCCACAAGCTGAGAAACACCGGGGGCCACAGAAACTGGAAAGAGCAAGGAAGGATTCTTCCCTACAGCCTTCAGAGTGAGCAGGGTCCTGCTGACACCTTTATTTTGCACTTTTAGCATCCAGAACAGTGAGAAAATAAATTTCTATTATTTATGCTGTCAAGTTTGTGGTAATTTGTTACAATAGCAGTCCCAGGAAACTAACAGAGACCTCACTGACCAAAGATGTGAGAGACTTGAACATCAAAAAGAATAATGACTGCAATTAATTCAAACACATCAAATATATAAAAATCCATGACAATCGCCCCCCCACCTCAATTTTGCTAAAAAATCAATTAATTCTTCTGAAAATTGGTTTAAAAAGGGGGAGGGTAGCATTTACCATGCTTTTCCTGCATAAATGATATTACAGGGTAACCAAATAATAAGGGAATTCTTTACAGAGAAAATTCCAGTGACTATATACAGAAGAATGATAGAAAATCTTTCTTCTAATGAAATAATGGACCTAGGCCATCATCATCAATGGCTGATAAATCCATCAGGTAAAAAGTAAAAGAAGAAACTTAAAATGTTTGGATCCCACTGACAGCACCTAAATCAAATGATCAATTTTATTTTTGCTAAAAGTGGGAAAACCACTTATACATACATATATATATATATATATATATATATATATATATCCTGGAATGATATAAAAAGACTTTCACAGTACCACCTCATAGCATGCTATCATCCTAATTTGCCCAGGACAGTCTCAGCTTATGGTTATTTTCCCACTGTAACTATTAATAGTAACTCCTTTCATTTTTAAAATGGTCTCTGCCTGGGAATAAATTATACGGTTACTCTACTTACAAATTTTTTTGCCAAAGAATCTGAACCTAATTTTCATCAAGCTTTACCCTAATAAATTTCTCAACCTTGGCTATCCACTAGAAATCACTAGGAAAATTTTAGATATACTGATGCTTGGATTCCACCCCATGGATTCCAATTTAATTGATCTGAGATGTAGCATAGGAATCAGGATGTTTAAAAGCTCCTCAGAAATTTACTTAATGCCACTGAATTGCACACTTAAAATTAGTTAAAATGGTAAATTTTAAGTTATATATATTTTACCACAATAAGAAAAGGAAAAAAAGTTCCTCAGGTAATTCTAAGGTTTTTTTTTCTGATTCTTTGTTAGGTATAATAGTTTTGTGATTGTACTTTTTTAAAGTTCTTCTGCTAAAAATACATAAAGATTAAATAATGTGATGCCTGGGATTTGCTTAAAAATATTTCAACCAAAAAAGAAAACAAAAAAAAGTGAGAAGTTAGATGAGACAAGAATGGCAACATGTTGATAACTGTTTAGTTATTAAAGCTGGGTAACTGGACCATTTGTGTTTGATACAAAATTATGAAACATAAAATAACAGTTTAGAAAATCCTGATAAATGTGCAGTATGTAAATGAATATATATATATATTTACAACAAGTTGAAAGATGTGAGGAACACAAAGCAAATATGATCCTTGAACTCAAAGAGCTCCCAGTATGCTTGACAGATAAAGAAAAGACCTCCTTAGGTACTATCTTTGGCAAAGGCAGAAAGCAGCTATCTAAAGCTCCTAGGAGATCAGAAAAACAATAGAGATGAAATTAAAATAACAATATAAGTATTCTCTAAGTATAAGAAAGTGGGGGTAGAGAGGATCAGATAAAACTCTGTCCCAATATTGCCAACTGCCAGTGATTGCACCAAACTTGACTTTGAAAGCCCATGCTCTTACTGTTGGTTGAACCATACAAAAATGCCATTTCTATAGGTCAAATGGTCTAATATTTGCAATTTCATATGGATCAACCTAACACTAAGCTATAATGCCTTCCTTTTCTTTCCTTTCTTAAAATACACATGTACATTTAGCTCAAAATAAAATAACGATAATTTTTTAAGCACATGTGAAAGTTTTTGAATAATAGTTGGTCTCCTAAAACAGAATTTAAAAAAACCTTCCAAAACAGTCATAGAAATTACAGTTATCTACTATTTTCTTTAGTAAATAAGAAAATCATTCCATTTTCAAAGGAAGCACAATCTTTAAAATAAATCATTGCTTTAAAATATTTAGCTTCTATTTTCTAAAAAATTAATATGTGAGTTGTAAAGATATACCTTAAGGTGATCTCAAACAAGAAGTATTTTTTTAGGAAAAAAATTTATTTGATGTTTCCTGAGAAGTAATTTACATCGATATGATTTAAATATAATTCAAATTATTTAACATCCATAAATTCCAGAAAAAGAATTCTATGCTTTTTCACAAATGAGAATAGAATATAAACACTAACAATAAATATTTCTGAATAAACAAAAGTTCTAACCTATGCTATACAAACAGCCTAACTTTCAAGTGATACTTTATCTGGCTTAGCTAAATGTTACGACTTTGAGCAAATCTCTGTGCCTCAGTTTCCTCATCTATAAAATGAGACTATAACAGTGACTACCACATGAAATTAATGAAGAGTGAGAGACATATTACATATAAAATATCTGGAATTACCGGCACTTAAGTGTTTACAAATATCAACTACTACCATCATTATTCACAGACGCCTCTCCTAGTTACAAGATGGCAAGCAGTGTTAAAAGAACTCAAAACCACTGTCAATTCTAGAATGGCCTCGTCAAATGTTTTCTATACAAAGAACCAACCCATTTTTAAAGCAGATGATTTACATCCAGTACACATGAAGAGCATATATTTTTAATGATATGAACCACCATGTTAAGTAACACATTCAGCAAAAAGAAAAGAGAAAAAATTCATTAAGGAATTAAGAGGGGTCAACCTTTTACAATTATTTTATTATACAATATTAAGTAACAAAAACCCAAAACAAAAATTCTCCAAATTCCCATCACATAATGAAATCAATGTGTTCATATCATTTTCTATTCCTATTCTACATGTATACTCAATTTTTACATGTTTACAATATTATAGATAGTACTTTGCAAGTTTCTCAACATTATACCACCAGTATTTTGCCACTTTGCAAAAATTTCTCCTTTATTTCCCACAACTCCCTTTCCTTTCCCATCCCCACCCCATTAAACAATGTTAACAGCCTTACATGTAACCCTCCACAACTTTCTCCAAATTCATACAAACACAAACATATACAGACACAATGGGGGGAGGAGGAGAGAAAGGTCACTTTGTTTCTACAAAAATGGAAGGATACTACTTATACATATGCTTTCTCTTTCATTTAAGCATACCCAACATTTATACATCAAATTTAATATGAGACACTTACATAGGAAAAGATACAACTTACTAGACTAGGTAATAATACATACATTTACAAAAATAAGTACTACTTTTTTGGATGTGAACTTTGTAAGCATATAGAGATTTTACAACAAAATATACCATATTTAGTCAGACCTCAGTTCATAATATACCGTTTAAGAGCCATGCCTACATAATTGAGCTATTTACAACAAGCCTACTAATGAATTCTAAAATCTGGTTTAAAAAACTTTACAATCTTAAAAAATTCATAAATAATATCCCAAAAATATCCTGAATTAAAGTGTATGTGCACATGTTGATAATGGTGGTCTTCATATACAGGTAGGTACCAGGACATGAACTGGGCTCTCTCTACAGAAGAGATGATACAAATAGGGCTGACCCATCCACATATTCAGATTTCCCCATATTCAAAAACTGAGAGACTGACATTCAGGAATAGTGTATATTCACAGAATACAATCAAATCAAACTTGTCTAATTAATACCTATTGCTCTAACTGCCCACAAGCATGAAAACAGGACAGCAGGGATACCTAAAAAGAATTGAAGTTTACCGCAGTAGACTTAAAATACTGTCATTCCCCCAGAACAATCAGAAGATCCTTAAATCTGGATCCAAGGAGAGAACTTAAGGGTGTAACATATGGGAAAGCCCAAAAAATTACAAAGCAGGTAACTTAGTACCCAATCCAGAAAGTCTTGGTTGTAACAGCTAAACTTTTCTTACCAAAAATCAACAAACATCTTTTGAGTTCCTATTATGTGGAAGTCATAGGTTTGGGAGATACAAAACGCAATACTATAGGCCCTACTCTAAAGGAGTTCACAACTAAACAGGAGAGCCAGAATTATCATCTTAAAAGATCATAAAAATACCATAGCACAATACTATTCGACAGCTCATCAACTACCATAGGTTCTCAACAACTTTACTGTGACTTATGATTATAAAGGTCAAAGACAATAAACATCATAAATACAGTATCAGGTCATCAATGCAATTTCAGATTAAATAACCTAAAGTTATTATCTAGGCCCATGTAGACAATTTTAACTGCCTGAAGGCTAACAGCCAAATTATTTTTTTAAAAAACTGTACATACAGTCCCCACTCATATGGAGTATTCAGATGAAATTCACATGGAGTGTGGCACACACACACAAAGTGAATAAAAGCACATGTACCATTTAGGACAACCTTACCGAACATTCTAATAAATACCAAAAACAAAATGGATTATGGAGCTTGTAAGATACTGAATGTTACCCTTTTGCACAATAAAACTGGTAAAATAATGGGGAAGGCCTGTACAAATGCTATCTATGTATGGTACATGTTAAAAAATTATAATAAAATTTCATTTATGACTAAAAGTGCATCTTTTAAGTATATTACAAAAGAAAGAATATATATAAAATCTAATCAAACTTACTGCCAAAATAGATGGATATTTTCTAGAACATTCTAGAATGTATTTATTGTATAAGATGAATAACAACAGTGTTACTATCAACTGGATGCAGAGATTCCCTTGGAAGGGAATTATGTTCTAAAGTAATTAACCCTACATTTTTTAAATTGGTATGACCATATGTCATATGCCTTCACCCAAGAAAATGAGAATCCAGGTCAAAATTGTCTCACAGCCTAAAGAATAATTTAAGATTTCAAAACACACGCATTCTATTTCCAATATTTATACTAAATGAACAACTTAGACATATAGTTAAATGTTCAATGACTAATTGTATGAGAGGATCTATAATTTTTTGATCCTAAAATTATCAACATTAAACTTTTAATTGCTCAAAACACTAGAATGTAGTGCATTAGGATAAGATGATTGATGAACGGATAGAAGGATGGATAGAGATAAATGTAATGAAACAGGTATACTAAACTGTTAATAGTAGAATCTAGGTGTTAGATATGGATGTCCTATAAAACTTTTTCAACTTTGCTGTGTAGTTGAAGTTTTTCTTAATAAATTATTGCAAAAATTTTATTTAATGCTTCTTTAGTTATTTACAATCTAAGCTTTGAAAAACAGAAACATAGACCAAAGAAACTCATGTGGAATCCAACACAGGCACTGTAGTTAAAACAAATCTGGATTAAAATCCCAACTCAGCCTTTTAACTAGCTGTTTGATCTTGGGTAAACTACCTAACCCCTGTAGGCGTACATTTCTTTACCTGCAAAATGGGTTTTACCTGTAGTTGCTGTGTGGTTAAATTATTCATATATAGTACTCAGCACATAGTAAGCACTCAATAAAATGTTAGTTGTAATATTACTTTGAGGTTGCTAATTTTAGGTAAAATGGAAAGACATCCTAATATAAGGTCGCAATTTTTTACACAGTAGGTTTAATGCTAATTTGACTATTTAGGTACCATTCCCAAAAGGATGATTCCTGATAAGAAATTTTCTGCTCAACAGGCTATGAGGGGAGGAAGTAAAAGAAAAGTCTGAAAAATATTGCTCAATCAATAGTATAATACTGTTCTCGATCTGAAAAAAACCATTCAGAATTAAATACGAAAAGTTTCAACGCAAACTTTAAAAGGCACTCAACAACCATGTAGAATTGCCTTCACCTCTGCAGGTTGGCTGGGTGCATCCTTGTTATGACAAAACTGTCACACTCTTCCAGGTTCGTAATTGCAGGTAAAGAGGATAGACTAGAACATGACATTTATAGTTGACAAAATCTCTCCCCTAAATCAAGACATGCCAACGACTCCACTTTTTCACAGGTTAAGACTACCACCCCTACTTTGGTCTTGATAGCGGTTATGGGGGGTGGGGGAAAGCAGGAAAATGAATTCCCGATGGTGTTACTGAACAACCCTCCTGGTTATTCCTTTAAGAGAGCCCTCCACGACTTATTCCCGCCACCCCCTCACCTGACCGCTCGCTCCCCTGTTAAACTTCCACAGACCGATTTAATAAAGATGCACTTAAAAATCTGACGTCTTCCCTCTCCTGGCCCAGATAGCCCATCCCCAGGGTTGGGGGGAATAAAAAAAGCCAACAACAGTTCCCGCCCCTCCCCCTTCCAACGAGAAACAAATCTTTGTCCCACCTGCCTGAGAACCACTCGCCAGCGCGCTCCAGACTCAAGGTTGCCTCGGTCCTGCCTGCAACCATTCCCCAACCAGGCCTCGGCGACCCCTCCACAAGCGTGAACATGACCAATTTGTGTCCCCGGTTCCTGCTCCAGGCCGCGGCCCCTGCCCCGCCCCCCGCCGCCCGAGTTCTGCCTCACCTCACCTACCCTCTTTCGGGGGCCGGACTCCACCTCTCTCTCCGCCATGTTGGGCCCCGCTCAGAACCGCTGCGGCTCCCAGCGCGGTGGCGGCGGCACCTCTCGGGCCCCGGGTCCCCGCCCACACTGCAGACACCACCGCCTCGCAGCAGCTTCCCCAGATCCGGCCGGGCCTTGCGCTCAGAGTGGGGAAGGGGCAGATACCGCGCGCCGAGTCGCAGATCCTGAGATCCCACTAGTGCGCGCGTGGACGGCCGGTCCTGCCTGCAAAAGGTGGGGGGGCCGGGACTCGGGGGGTTAATGGCCTCCACGGGGCCCCGTGAGTAGGATTATTTTCTCTGAGAGAAATTCCTCCGCCTGCGGTTTCTTAAAGGGATCACCAAACCAACCCCTTGCGCGCGCCCCTGATGCGCAGGCGCACATTACGCCCCTCCTTTCTTTCCCACCAAGCCCCCGGTCCTGAGCTTGCGCGGTGAGTGGCTCAGGGTAGGCCAAATCCTGCAAGTCTCTTTGCTGTTAGCCGCTGCTCCCACCACTGAACTATGGCTGCTGCCTTAAAGGGACCATGACTCAGTGGTGAAAAAGAAATGAAAGAAAGACTATCTGGAAAATTGGATGAAATGTCATTGAGGGGTCAACATCACCATCTTATACCTGACTACAGAGATCCATTGTAAAGAGAGAACAATGGTGAGCTGAAGTTCTCAGTGGACTACTGAATATGAAGAATCCCAGCCAATGAAGGAACAGGCCAGTCATCTCAAGGAGATCCAGCTCTTCTGCTTTAGACAGTCTGGTTTAGAATTTTAAGGGTCTGCTCCTACAGCCTAGCCTCAAAATCAGATCTTTGATGATTTCGAAGATTGAACCAATAATTGGTGAAATTCACACACCAGTAATTGTCCTTATAAAATTAAAATCAGGAAGAATCTTAGGAACCATCCACTCCAGGGTTCCCAATGAGAAAACTGCAGCCTGGTCATGGGAAGTAATTTGCCCCAAGATATTCAGTGGATGGCTTGGAATGAGAACCAGATTTGAGCATGGTCTTCCATGCTTTTCAGTGCGCCAAGCTCGCTTCAATACAAGAGATAAATTTGTTTTTATCTGGTATCCCTAGAAGATTAAAACTGAAAGCTCCATGATATTTCAATGTATCTATGAAGATATATTATGATTTATAGATGTTGTAGGTTCTCACCAACCTTCATTCAAGGAGCTTGAAAATTGGGTTTAAAGGATGAGCAGTGTATTTTCAAAGCATGAAACCAAAGCCAAGACCCAAGCTAAAGATCGCTGAGGAAATTGGGGGCATGATTCATTCCCCTTCTGTTTATTCCAGGCCCTCAAGCCTCAGATGAAGAAAAAAATGCCCTAATGGAATTCACAGTGATAGCTTAGGGTCAATGAGAAGATATGTAGGTAAGAAATCCAGAGAAGTTGCACCTTGAAGGTCATGCCCGATGACAAGAAACATTCAAATGGGAATGAGTAGCTCCTAATATCACAGGGTAAAGAGATGTAACTTCTGTGTGTCACTGTAACTTTTGTGTGTCATTTGGTGGCTGTTTTGACACCCACAATTATCTTCATCTATGGCCTTTTTTTGAAAACTTTGAAATTGCTGGAAGTTTCCATGTTAGTCCTTGCTAGGTCTGTTCATCTTTAGTTTAACTCCTGGGTAGAAAAGAGGAGAAAAGGACAAGAGTTATGTTCATTTAAGTCAGAATCATCCATGTCGTCTTGTAGCTCCATATCCAGAACAAGAAAGAAATAAACCAAGAACTTAAGGAAAGATAGTTCCAGAGGATGTGGGTACATGAAAGTTATAGTGGTTTCCACTCATTTTATTTGAAGTGAAACACTCCTTTCTAATAAAACCTGAGAGCTAAAAATCCAGCAGCTAAAAAAAATTTTTTTTAATGGAACTGCTAAGTTTGAAGTGAAAATGAGGAACACACCAGCCTGCTCACCCAGTGTCACTCTCTTCCCATTCTTTCATGGCCCCTGCCACCATCAGAAAAATGTTGGGCTTTTCAGAACATAGTTTAAAGCCATTGATTTAGTCCAACCCCACACCTTAAAGATAGAGCCACTAAGGCCCCAAGAGAAGGATTAGTAAAGGCCTCAGGCCTGGAACGGCCACCTTAGCCCCCAACCTGGGCTTCTAGAGGTAGTGGGAACATGTTG
Organism: Bradypus variegatus; assembly: GCA_004027775.1. Taxonomy (NCBI): domain Eukaryota; kingdom Metazoa; phylum Chordata; class Mammalia; order Pilosa; family Bradypodidae; genus Bradypus; species Bradypus variegatus. Next base: position 9,347 of record PVKY010010315.1, read on the forward strand.
GGTCTTGAATTATTGACAGGATTTGTACACTTCAGATAATACACAAACATACCATGAATGTTCAATGCAATCATCACTGCAAGTTTAACTGTATTATCCTAAATTTACATATTATCGTACATTTACAGAGGGGGTCATAAAGCATAAATGACTACACCAAGGTTAATCAGTAGAAAGGCCAAGCCAGAATTCAAAGACTTGTTCTTTCTGGGTTATTTGAATATATCATAAGCTAGAGGTTGCAAACTGGTGGCCGCAATACCATATCTGTTCCACAGACATCTATTATTTGCACTTGGTCAACTTACTTGAGCTCTCTATGCCTCAGTTTTCTCATCTATAAAAATGTGTTCTTGGGAGGATTAAATTAGATAATATTGCTCAGTCTCTCAGAACACTTTTTGGGTCCTAACACCATATAGGTATTGCTCTTTTTTTTAAAATTTTTGAATTATCTGCCAACATTTAAAATGGGATATTTTCTGCTTCTCTCTCTCTCTCTCTCTCTCTCTCTCTCTCTCTCTCTCTCTCTCTCTCTCTCTCTCTCTCTCTCAAAAAAAAAAAAATTAAATCTGTACATTTCAAACTGATTGGTTTTAATTTTCTTCTTTAAAGCATGTTCCATTATAGACTCTTATCTAAAGTGTAACCCTAAGACTTATTTCCCTGAGTAGGAGAGAGTAGAATAGGCTTAGTGGGAAGAAAAAGAATTTGCTAAGTTTCCTTAGTTCCATGAAGTTCAGCACAGAGTTCTCCCATATTCCCATACTCCAGATAATGTTTCATCAGTGACAGCTGATCCTCCAGGCTGTGAAATAGGGAAGTAAGAGAAAAATCTGTCTATTAATTGCAGAGTAGAGAAAAGAAGAAGAGAGATGAGAGAGGCCGTGAGTGGGACACATGCCCCACTCACCCTTCTCTCCCCTCTCCAGGTCTTCAGATAAGAAAGGTTTCTTGCTCTGCTTCCACTTGGGATTCCAAATAGAGATGACTTGCAAGCTAGGCCAGCACCAATAAGCTAGCGGCCACATCTGAGTAAAATTGATGGCCCAGAGTAGTTGGGAAGAGAGAGAAGGCCTGAGTTTAGCTCCTCAGAGTGTCTCTTAGTCACGGGTGAGTCCAGGTTTTGTGGGGCTTGAGGCTTATATGATGGTGGAAGGAAGAGGGGAGGGCAACACGTTCTTTAAGAAAAATAATACAAAATTAGGTACAAGGTCTGAGAAGGAGCTATGCAAGTGAAGTGAGGAGCCTTTAGCTCCTATGTAATACAGAATGTACCCAGAAGTTCCCACATACCCTATGGGGGAGTAGGGAAAGTGGCTAGGAGTACTGGCTGGCAATATCAAGGAAAGTATATCTGAGGATTTCACTGGGCCAGGAACAAAATAGCAATATAACATTCAGACCTCAGAAGAGCTGGGCTTTGCCTCCAGGCTCTAAGTAAGCCTAGAGAGGCCAGGCTACGAGATAATAACACATTCACCTTGTATACACTGACAGGTTGCTCAACATCCAGAGGAGTCAACAAATAGTACAGGCACACCAAATAGATCCAAGAACCTAGGCTTCCCCAACACCCTAAAGCCCCAAAAACACACAGGTGGCATCTTAAGACAAACAGAGAAAAGAGGGCAGCTATATGAAAGACAGTGTTTTTTCCAGAAGAAGTGATTACCTAACCATTACATTCAGATAAGTTTTAAACTAAATTGGACATTTAGGTATATTAGATAAATTCAGAGAATGTGAAGAAGAAAGTAAAACAGGGTGCTAGAATACACAGTGACTGTAGTGGGACCACTTTAGGTATGGTGGCCGGAGAATATTTTTCTGAGGAGGTGATAGTTGAGCCAAGACTCGAATAATGAGCAAGAGCTGGCCATGTGAATGCTTGGGGCAGAGGATTCCAGGCAAAGCAGCAAGTGTAAAGCCTTTCAGCAGGAACAAATGTGTAGTATTTAAGGAATAGCAAGGTGCCAAGGTTGTTAAAGTGAGAGAGAAGAGCAGCAGAAGATGAAGTTGGAGTGGTAGGCACAGCCAAACCATGTATTGTCTTGCAGGTCACAATAAGGATTTCTAATTTTATTCTGTGCATAATGGAAAAAGCCATTGGACTTTTATTTTAAAGTGTCATGTGAACCCTCAGTTATTACATGGAAAATGAACCATAAGGGAGCAAAAGTGGACATAAGAGGCTTTTTTTGTAGTCCATGTGAGAGATGACAATGGCTTGGTCTAGGACAGTGACAGTGGAAATAGTGAAAAGTAGTTGAATTCAGAATATGTTTTGGGAATTTAACCAATAAGATTGTTGCTAATGATTTGGATGTTGTGGGTGAGGGAAAGGATTACTTAAGGATGATTCTCAGCTTTTTGGCCTGAACAACTAGATTAACAGTGTTGCTTATTATTTGAAATGGAGAAAATTAAAGCAGGAGAAGATTTAGGGGAGTGGGGCAGAGGAGGATCCAAGAATAATGCCTTAGACATTATATTTGAGTTGCTTTTAGATGTCCAAGTGGAAATGTCAAATAGGCAGTTGGACCTCTGAGTCTAGAGGTCAGGGGAAATACCAGGAATAGAGATGGAAATACAGAAATAATCAGGGTAAGCCCTAAGACTGGATGGCATTATCCAGAAGGTATGAATTCGACTGAGCCGTGAGGCACTACAACATTAATAACTCAGGAAGAGAAAGAGGATCAGTAAAATAGGAGGAAAGCCAGGAGAGTGTGTGGTCTCCAAAGCCAAGTAAAGATTCTTTTAAGGGAGAGGATCAATTACCAATTTGTCAGATGTCACTGAGAGGACAAGTAAGGTTAGACCTAAGAATTGTCTCTAGGACTGGAAGTTTTTGGTGATTTAGACAAGAGCCATTCAATGGACAGGTATGGACAGAAGGAGAACAGGTGACGAAGCAGAGAGGAGTAAGTATGGACAGTTCTTTCAAGAAGAAGTTCTGAGAAATAAGGTGGTGATTGGAGGGGGATGTAGATCAAGGGAGAATTTTTTTTATGATGGGAATCATTAAAGCATAATAAAAATAGGAAAGCATTACCAAATACATTGGAAAGGTACAATGGATGACACAGCATCAAAGACGTCCCTCCAAACTGGCACAAACCATGGAGAAGAGGCTGAGATGGTGGAGAAAAGTCACGAAGTAGATGACAGGGATGGTTGAAAAGAGGAAATCATGTATCTTGGCATAAAGCCAACTTTAGAAGCCAGTGCTCCATCCAGCAGCTAATCCCTGGGAAATGCATTCTGTAGAGTTGTCAAAGTTACCAGTTTCTTTCCCCTAAGGAAGGTAAATATCATTGTACTGCTTTTTCTATGAACCTTATTCTCCATGTCCTAGTGGATGAGT
>PVKY010010316.1:0-12713 GCA_004027775.1 Bradypus variegatus
TGGCATTAATTTTTTTAATGACTGTACATCAAAATGAAAAACAAAACAAAACAAAATTGCAAGTGAAAAACTGGGGCAGGTATTTGCAACATAACAGAAAAAGGTTACTATTTTTAGTATACAAATACTTACAAATCAATATAGAAAAAACATGTACCCATGGAGAAAGCTAGCAAAGCACTTGAGTGACTTACAAAACAAGGAATATGTTACATATAATAGCAAATATTTGAAAAAAATGTTTAATCACACTGATTAAAAATATACATAAATTAAAACAACAGTAAAATACTAGTGATTAAGAGGAATTCTGAGGTCAGAAAGCAGACCTACAACCTTGAGCAATTCACTTGATGGCTCTGAGACTCAATTTTCTATGTAACATAGAGATAATAATTATATCTACCCCACAGTAGTGATGAAAAAATTAACACAATGCATGTAAAGTACTCAGCACAGTGTCTGGTACACAGTATGTGTAGCTATTACTATAATAAAGAGAAACAGGGCTGATGAAAGCAAAATGAAACAGACATTCTATTACACAGCTTGTAAATAAAGATTGATTCAGCCCTTCTGGAGTACAGTTTGGCAATATGTACCAAAATATGTATCAAAAGTCTTAAAGATTGGTCACTCCTTTGGCTGCTTAAAAACAACAGAAGAACTCAAAATGGAAAAGATTACTAAATATAACAATATTCATCATCTCTGACAATATTCATCACTCCATCCATTGATCCATGTAACAAATATTTTTGAACTCTGGTGATACAAAAACTACACAAATAGATGCAGTCTGTGGCTTTCAGGTTAGGTGGGGAGAGAAACAATCAAATAACCAAGGAGAGTAAAGCGATAAGGGCCATGATGGTTAGAGTACTATGGTGCACGTACAAGGATCACCTACCATAGTCTGGGGGCGTAGTCAGGGAAGCTTCCCCGATGTGACATTTAAGCTGGGACCTGAAGGATGAGTAGGAATTAGTCAGGCAAAGAGATGAAGGAAATGTGTTCCAGGTAAAGGGAACAGGCATGTGCAAAAGCCTGGAGACCAGAGGGAGCATGGTTTGTCAGCGTGACCGTGAGCAGTGTGCAAAGGCAGGGATTTGGAGAAGAAACAAGGCTGAGGAGGTAAGCAAGGTGGGCTCATTAAATGTCTTGTTTGCAAATCTTTGGAGTGTAGATTTCTTCCTAAGGGCAACACAAACAATTTGAAAGCTAACAACTTGCAATAAATATAACAAAGGGTTAATAGTCATGATTTATCAAGAGGGTACACAAATTGAAAACAATGAAAAACACCCCATAAAAAGGAAATACAACATTGTAGTGAAGGTTGCACAACTTTGTAAATTTACTAAAAAATCACTGAAATGTACACTTATTGAAGGAGGTGCATATTAGAGTATATAAATTAAACTTCAATAAAGCTGTATTTTATAAAAAGACATACAAATGCCTAATAAATATTAGGAAAACATTCAACTTGTCTACTAAAATATGAATCAAACCAACTAGATGCCACTTTTTATCCTCAAAAACTTACTAACAATTAAAAATGAAATGAGAATACCCAGTGTTAATAAGGTTAGGAGAAATGAGCCTTCTTACCTTATGCTGACTGGAATAAATGTAATTGGAACATTTTCTAAATATGTAACAGGAGACTTAAAATTGATGATACTCTGTGATCCAGTAATTACATTTCTTGAAATTTAAATAAAAGTTCCAAAATGCCGCCAAATGGTGGGACAAGGATCCCAAGAATGAGCCTGGACATGGCATCGAGGGATTGAGAATGTCTTCTTGACCAAAAGGAGGGAAAAGAAAGGTAACAAAATAAGGCTACAGTGGCTAATGGAGTTGAGAGGCTATCCTGGAGGTTATTCTTAGGCAAGCTTCAGCTAGATATGCCAAATAGCCACAGTAGGACAAGCCCAAATCAACAGTAGTCCCCAAAACCCTAAAGAATACCCCAGTCCTTATCTGAGACTCTTTAAAAGTTTCACTAAGTTTATTTTTCAGAAACTTAAATCGGATGGAGAGTTCCTATGCAAGCTAAGTTCCACAACCCAGAGGCAACAGCCTCTTCAAGAACATCAACCATATGCGACCCCCCTTTCCCATAATGTTGTCACTCCTTTTCAATATGACTAGGCTAGTCACTGCCTAGACATCCCTGATGATTGAGAAAGTGATGATACGAGAAAAAGGGGTAGCTACAGACAAGATACGATTTAACAAAGGATTACGAAACTGAATCTTTATATAAATGTTTTATATTTTATGATTACTTTTTTAGTTGCTAGGGTATTAGAATAGCCAGAAAGAAATAACAGAAACTGTGGAACTGTAACTCATAACATTCTTTGAAATTTGCTAAATACTTGTTAAATTCTACTTTGGAAACTATCACCTCTCTGTATATATATTTCACAATAAAAAAGTTTTAAAAATGCAGTCAAATATTTATACCCAATGATGTTCATTGCAACGTATTTTAAATAACCAAAAGAAAAACTTGGAAACAACCTCAATGTCCAACAATAATGGAAAGGTTATATAATGAGTTATAACTACTGAATACAGCCATTTAAATGATATGCAATGTATTTATGATACTCAGCTTTTTAAAAACAAGGACACAAAATTATATATATACAGCAGCATGTGAGCTATGTAAAATACAACAATGGCACAAGTGTCTTTTATTGTCTTTTCCGTACTTTTCTTTATTGTCCAAATTTCCTAAAATAGCAATGTATTATTTCCACAATTTAGGAAAGTTTCTAAAGCTGTCTTCAAAAAGTTAAAAAGCCTTACTTTTAAGTATTTCTATTTCTATAAATCAATTTCATAATTGCCTTGGTTTTATTTTCTCTGCCTAAGAGGAGAGATGTGGACAAATTTGAATATACGTAATTCAATAATATTTATTCAGCATCATCAGGAAATAAGATTTATACATGTAGATATATGTAAATAAATTTCCCAGTTAACTGAAATGTGCATCTTAAACATCAAAGCTTTAGTAAAACTTGGATGGATGTCTTCTAAAAATACACCACATTCAATCCTGATTGCTTAAAAAGAACATACAAAACAAGATTAAGCCTTCTTATGATGATTCAGGATCATCATTATGAACATATAGTAGTAGCTCTCAGGGGCCACTGAGCCCTAGAGGGCTAACTGCCTCTACATTAAGTAGCCCAGGATTGCCAAATTTTTTCTTATGACAGCTATTTATAGGTTTTCTTCCTCTTCCCTTGTTATGAAACCATAACCCATCAATTTCCAGCACTATAAGGAACCTGCCTTTAGCATCACTTGCCACTTACCATTCCCATTTTCTGTTGGTAATCTAAGAATAAGAAAGCTAAATATCCAAGTTTTTAAGAATTATGTGTAAAATAAGAGTTAGGCTTCAAATAAGAGTATCATCTAAAAATGATTTGCACTTGGATGATTCTGTTTTAGGTAGTCAAGGTTGCAACATAAATGGATTTCAAAAAAGAGCATGAGTTCTTGATGGTATCTCAAGCCTTGGTTCCTTAAGACAAGACAGCCAAGTTCTCAGGATTGGAAACTGCGTATGTATTTCGTTTATCACACCACGGAAAGAGATGTGGACCAGGAGCCAGAGAACTCAGGTGCATGTTCTCACATCAACCAGTTTTGTAACCTTCAGCAAGTCTTTTAACCTTGGTAAACATCCTGCATAACTTATGAGGATGTTCTGAAATTAAATTAGATCACAAACACAAAAACACTCTGAAAAATATAAAGCACCACTCAAAAGTAAAAGGTTACTATGGTATTACACTTTCTTTACATGACCCTGGATCAATATAGGTATCCATTCAGAAAATTCATATCAGAAAGAATAGAGGGAAAGAGATAATTCTTAAATTGCCCCCAATTAATTAGGAAACATCTGTTATTTAGGGAGAACAATATAGCCCAAGAGTTGGCATCCCTAATTCCTCCTTTTCTATACCCTATATCCACCCAGTTACCTCCAAATCTTTTGCTTCTTCTTCATGATCTGTCTCACTCACATCTGTCCCTTTCTTTTGATTCACACTTCATAATTCCAGTTCAGTCTCTTATTTATCTCACATCCAGGCTACTGCAACAGCCTCTAACTTGCTTTACTCATGGCCTCTCTCTCCCTGCCTCAAATCCCTCTGACTCATTTAAATCAATTTTCTTACAACACCACTGTGATTATAACCGCTCAAAAACCTAATGACTCTCCATCATCTTTTCCAAAAAGTTCCAACTCCGAAGCCCCCTTTACAGCACTAGCTGCATTCTCACCTTTGTCTTTCACTACACTTCCAAACAAACCCTTCTTCAAACTGGTCTATTTCTTCCTTCAGATATGACTTGTATTTTTCTGCCTCTAAGTCTTGATAGGCACAGCTTCTCTCCATCTGGAATACTCTCTTCTTCACAGCTTCCATCTTGTCCTACAGAAAGTCAAGCCATCCTTCAATGCCTAGTTTGAGGGCCACCTACTTACTATGTATACTTCTCCTTGGGTCACCAAGGAGGAAAAGATGGAGATTCTAAAATAAACACAGTTTATTAAAAAACACCATAATTACATGGAACTTTAAATAGGGAGTGGGATTTGGTTGGTTTGTACAGGTTAGTGTGAAGCCCTAGTACATCCCAAAGTAATTTGGGCAGAGAATAAAAACGTGTATTTGTAAAGCCTCCTTGAGAGACTGGGGGAAAATGTGGAAATATTAAACTTCCTCACTTGTGGAATTACTGATATTCTCACAAGCACTGGGGGCTACCAATTTAGAAGGCCGACCCCTTAATCTCGGGGCTTGCCCTTATGAAGCTTGTTATGCAAAGAAGTTAAGCCTACTTAGAATTGTGCCTAAGAGTCATTCCCAAAGAACCTCTTTTGTTGCTTAGATGTGACCTCTCTCTCTAAGCCAACTCAGCAGGTAAACTCACTACCCTCTCCCCCATGTGGAATATGACTCCCAGGACTCCCAGGGATGAGCCTGGACCCAGCATCATGGGACTGAGAAAGACTTCTTGACCAAAAGGGGGAAGAGAAAGGAAAGGAAATAAAGTTTCAGTGGCTGAGAGATTTCAAATGGAGTCAAGAGGTCATTCTGGAGGTTTTTCTTATGTCCTATATAGATATCCCTTTTTAGTTTTTAGTGTATTGAACTAGCTCGGAGGAAATACCTGAAACTGTTAAACTGCAACCCAGTAGCCTTGATTCTTGAAGACTATTGTATAACTATATAGTTTACAGTAAGCTGTAACTCATAACATTCTTGAAATTACCTATTTAACTACTTGTTAAATCATACTTTGAAAGTTATCACCTTTTTGTATATATGTTATATTTCACAATAAGGAAATAACTGAAATTGTAGAACTGTGACCCATAACATTCTTTAGAATTTGCTCTTTAACTGCTTGTTAAAAGGTACTTTGAAAGTTATCGCTGTTATGTATACATATTAAATTTCACAATAAAAAATGTATTTAAAAAATGGATTGTGGTGATGAATGCACAACTATATGACGGTACTGTGAACAACTGATGGTACACTTTGGATGATTGTATGGTATATGAATATGTCTTAATAAAATTGAATTAAAAAAATCAGACACATCTGGACTTGAATTATAGCTCCAACAACTTACTCGCTGAGCAACACTGGGCACATTCCTTAATATTTCTTTGCCTCAGTTTCCTCATCTGTAAAATGGGGATAAAAGCAAAATCCCTGAGGCATATTGTGAGGAATAAATGAGTTAATCCATGTACATGTAAAGCCGTTAGCCCAAAGCCTGAAATAGACTAAAGGCCCAAGAAATCTTAGTTATTGCTATTATTCTTACTATTACTCTTATTATTACCATTAGCATTAGTGAATTAATCTGAACACAGAAAATACCAACTGGCTCTTCATGCACACACAGTATCATTCCCCTCTCCTTTTCTACCTCCTCACCCCTTGGTTGCTACCTCCTCCACCAACACCATCACCATGATTACACGATCAGCAATGTGGTAGCCAGTTATCATTTCACACTCCACAGAATTCCCTTGCATCCAGGGCCACATATAAACAATTGAAATAACATATAAACATATAAACATATGAAATAACATATAAACAATTGAAATAACATATAAACAATTGAAATAACTAGGCTATAGCAAGTAGATTAGGAAACATCAGTCTTTTAGCACAACTGAGATTACCACATGAGCAATTCAATTCTCTATTCAATGCAAGATATGAATTCTATTCAATCTATCAATTCAATTCAAAAGTGACTATCACCATACCTAAAGTCTAAAGGAGCCAAGTTTTGGTAAATTAAGTCATAGCAAGTGGATATGGCTTTACTGTGTCCTAATCACTTATTTTTATTATTATATCATAAACTGTTTTCAACAATGCCCAAGGAAAATAAGGCTACTATAATTCTGGGTTCTAGCTTATTTTATAATTCTACTACTGTTCTATTGCTTTCTCAGCCTAAATCAGTGAATTAAGATGGTCTGTATGTTAATGACTTTTCAAAAACTAGCATAAAGTACTTTTACATAAGAATAAATTATATTAAATTTTTATCCCTATAATACTCACCTTCAGAGGACCCTAAAATATTTTACCAGCTTCGTACTGCAATTATTTTCAAATAACAGAAACTTAAGAATTGGAAAGAGCCTTTGGATGTCCTCCATTGAAAGAACTCTTTATACCACCTTCCAGGCCAAAGGTCTCCTAGCCTCTGAATACTTCCAGTAATGGGCACTCAATATTTTGCAAGGCAGTCCACTCCACTGCTATAAAATTCTTCCTTGCAGTCACCGGAAAGCTGCCTCACTGAACTTTTACTCAAGGATTCTAGTTCTGATCTCTGGAAGGCAGGATAAGTTAGTCTGAAATATAATCACTTCTAGAATAAGGATATGGTTGTCAATATGGTCACAATAAATGCAACAGAAAGCTCGGGTGAAAAAGAAAAAAAGGAAACCACCACTATATACAATAAAACTGTGAAATCCAGGAAACTATATTGAAATCACACAAGTCAACATATTCTCAAGATATCACAGCTCTCACTTCAGTTCACATACAAACACTAAGATGAACCCAATTTTTTACTGTGTAAAACAAGGTAGAGTGGAACAGTGTGTATTGAGTACCTTTTTGCAACTTGAGACTACTATTATCGACCAACACAGTTTTTTAAAAAATACAACTTTGCAAGAAGTTCAATGTGGTCTTCCCAATTGCTCCTAATTTCATTGTCTGGTTCCCTCTAAAACATCAAAATGTTTTTTTAAGAACCCCGTTTTGCCCCACTGGTGCAATATTTTATTTTTAAAAATAAATATTTTCATAAAAAAGGCCTAAAAGAATGAAGCATAATGGGGTGGGGGTGGGGCAAGGAGCGAAGGTAAAGAAGGGCCCAGCAGAAAAAAGGCTGGTTACAGGGTATTTTTCTTCTGGAAGCATGCTTTACTGGCACAGGCATCTGAAGTAACGAGCCATACAAACAGGACCCAAGAACATTGCACATGATCGTAAGACATAAATGTCTGTAAGATGGACATGAATTGGCTCTGGTCATCAAGCAGCGCCAGATGCTTCGGGACCTCGTTGAGGAAATCTAAAAGACTTAAGAAGGAGAGAAGACGACTGCCACCCTTTCGATGGGGAGAGTATCTACAGAGTAACGATCGCTGTTCAGCAGTCCAATCGAATCCGACAGTACCGAGAACAAGGAAGACAGCAAATGACTGGGGGAAGGCACACTCCCGGAGCGCCTGAAGAAATGTGCAAATACTGAACGGGTCCATGAAATGGGTGTGGGTGAAAGGATGTGGGTGTGTGCAAGGGGCAACGCAGGAATCCCACAGTCCTCTCCCTGCAGAGCAACAGAGAGTAAAAGAAGGGGGAGGGTGAAAAGCAAGAATGACTCATTCCCGAAAGGAAGTGCTCAAGCCATAGGAAGGCATGCCATAGTGGGGAGGAAAAGGGGGGAGGAATCAGGCGAGAGCTGTGAGGAGCAAGGTGCTCAGGGTGATGGAGGCAACAACCAACGTCCCGTGGTTCCTGCAGCTGGTCTTTAAGACGGGGGAGGGGTGTGAGGGGTTCGCGGCAGCCGAGTGCCAAGGCCTGGGAAGCCGCGCGGCGCGTGCGCAGTGGCGTTCGGCGGGACCCGCTGAGGCAAAGCGGAGCCGCAGTGACAGAAGCGAGCGGAGCGGCCACCGAGAGGGACTCACCGAGGCGCACGGGCTGGAGGTGGTGCTGGGGGTAGGCGACCGCTGGACCGTGACCAAAGCCATCTAGACGCTGCTGGGCTGTTCCGGGCAGGTCATTCTTGTCCGGAGAGTGGGGGGTGGGCGGAGGGTGAAGGAGCCAGGATGGGGAAGGGGGTGTGGGATGGGGGTGAGGGAAAGGGGGAAGAGGAGGAGGCCGCAGTGTCGGCCGCAAGCTCCGCACCCACCACTGGACTCTTGCAGACTGACGCGCTAAGCTGGCGGCGGGCGGGCGGCGGGCAGGCGGTTCGGCAGCTGCGGGGCACAATGAGCGCTCCCAGTGCGCAGGCGCCACCTGTCAGCAACCGCCTCTCCCCTCGGCGCGCGCCGCCGTCTCGCGGTAACCCTTGAGCTGCCGGAAGCCGACTAAGTGTGCGCCCCTTGGCGGCTGCCCCCAGCCACCCACCCCTCCCCGCGTTTCCTGCTGGGCGCTGGAATCGCGCGGTTTGCCCCCAGCTCGGGGCCGCGGAATGGAGTCGGAGGGGCTGAGGGGAGCACGCTTGGTCAGGGGCCGGAGTCCTCACTCGAGAGACAACCAATTAATGAGGTGGGGCGCGCAGCTTAACTAACCGTAGTGAAAACAAACAGGTGAAAATCCTGAAGCCATTCTGGTTGGAAAGGGCTCCCCGGGGATTCAAATGTTCTTGCTGGATGTGGGTGGGACTGAGGTAGAGACCCTCCTCGCGCGACCCGGAGATGCGTTTATTTTGGCTCAGCCTTCGGGGACTCTTTCTGAGCTTTCTCGCCCTTCTGTCTCGGAGTCCATGATTTATGTTGAGACTTTTTGAAAGAAAGATCTTAATTTTAAATGTAAAACTTCATGCTACCCTAATGGCTGGGAAAAACTACAGTTCAGCACTCCACTAGAGTCCTGTCTAAAGGCTCATTCGTTATTCCTGAGGTGAATAGAGGCTGAGTGAGCCTGGGAGGCAGAGAAAGCTAGAATCAGAGTTGTAAGAAGCCAACCTGCTATTTAGGTCCCACTTGCCTCTTGCTGTGAAGAAATTCTCTTAGTCAAACAGGATTTGCTTGAGTTCTCCTTTGTCTCTGGATTTCATTTTTTTCATAGACATATGTGAAATTTCCTAGAAGACACCCTGTCAGCAGAATATAGATCAAGAACTTAGTGGAGAATCAAGATTAAAAAGGAAAATTGCACTATGCAAATATCAGAGGTTATTTGCACAGAGAAAGAGAGTTGACAAGGCTAATTCTCAGTTTGAATAGATGTGCTGATGAGTACCATAATACACATCAGAAAACACACACATTCTGGAGTTTGCAGTTATTAAAGCCCACCTCCTACTGTTTGTCACTCAGACACTCTTGGATTTCATTGCTCCTTTTAAACTGACAGGGCTGTCATGAGCTCTTTCTGGTTGCTATGTGGTTAAGTGCCACAAGAGCCCTCTGTGCTGAGCCTTTGTTCTCTCTGGTGCCCTGTGGTTGAAATAATTAGGGAGCTTCCATCAGAATCAGACACTGAGGGTTCCTGTACTGTAAAGTCCTATATAGAATGTATTGCAGAGAAGCCAAATGGTTGGCTTTTGCCCCCTGGTGGTGATCAAGAGTGCCTGAGAGACAAAAATAAAATGTATGGTTCAGATGAAAAGATCTGTGTTTTTCCCAGAGTTACTGTTGTAAGCAGGAAAAGAAAAGACAAGGTTCAGAAGCAAGAACCTGAACCAGTGCTTAAGAGACTAAACAGGAAGCTATATACATAGCCAAGATATACAGAGCCGAAAGCTGAATGAGCTCAAATAAATGAATTATATGTGGTTTATAAACAAAAGTATCATTATATAAAAAAGTATTACTCAAACCAATAGGTCTCAGTATTGTACTTACGTGTTGATTCTCTTACTGATTCAGGGACAGCAATACTGATTATCTCCTTTTATGTAGCAACATACTCTTAGGAAACTTTTTAGAAAATGAGAGACTGTTTAATTCCATTAACCTTACAATAAGAAAGAACACTGACTTAAGTGTCAAAAGACCTGGTTTCTAGTCTCAGATCTGTAAAACTTTAAGCAAATAGCTTGAAGTTTTTGAGCTTTAGTTTCTTTATCTTGACAATGGAGCTGCTCCCCTCTAGATCACAGGATTCTTGTGATCAAATCAGATAATGTATGGTAGAGTACATTATAAACTGTAAAGCCATGTGGGTAAATAAGATAACTATTATTCTCTGAAGTTTGTTCCAAGTTCAGTAAGCTTTTGTCGAGTGCACTTTACGTATAGAGAATAGCATCAAGCAAAAAGAATAAAAAGAACAAAAAGACATGATCCGTGCCTTTTTTTTTTAACTGCAAGCAAAAACATTTATTGGGAGCTTGTTATATGTTCATAGCTTTATATTCAATATCTCATTCTTGAAATATCAATGAGATATTGATATTTAAATTCAATATCTTATTTATTCTCATCCAGTTTTACAGATGAGAAAACTGAGGCTGTGAGGGGAAAGTAAATTGTCCAAGGTCACATGGCTTGACTTGAGACTTCAATGCCAGGCCCCACTAGGCTCTGTTGCCTTACACCAAGGTTCACATATCACCGGGGTACATGATAGTATGACCATGAAGGACCTGGAGCCACAGGTACATCATGCATCTTGGAGTATCAACTGTAAGCCAAGATCATTATTATTATTACTGATAGTTAAATAAAAATTGAAAACATCATGTTCATATGTTTTTTAATGTATTATGGTGCAGAGAACAGAATTTGCATGAGTCTTCAATGTAAAACAAGAAATGGCCACAAAGTTTTGCATTTGAACTGGATGTTTATATTTAAGCCTCCAGCCCCTTAGGAATATGAGCTCTTAAATTTGTTTTTTAAAATTAATTTCTGTAATATAACTAACACATAAATATACTTAATATCTTACGGATAAGGGGGCAGTTCTCTTTGACCATGCTCCCAATCCTGATTTCTTCTCTTCTTCCCTCCTCAGAAGTTATCTCTGTTATCAATTTGGTGAGTAGTTTTCCAAGGCCTTCCATATTATATATGTCCCATAGAAAATATATAACATTGTGTTTTTTTCCTATATAAATGATGTTATACTCTACATTAGTATGACATATTCTGCAACTTGCTCTTTTCATTCAGCCATATATTCAGGAGATCTGTCCATTTTAGTACCCAGAGTCTACCTTGTCCTTTTAAACTACTACATAGTATTCCACTGTATGAATTGTGTCATTTCTTATTTAATCATTCCCCAATTAATTAAAATTTGTTTCCAATTTTTATTATTACAAACACTGCTGCAAAGAACATCCTCAAATATGTTTCTGTGTGCACATGTGAAGGATTTCTTTAGGGTAGGTACTGAGTGGTGGAGTTTCTGTGTCCTGAGGTATATGCCTTTAAAATTTTAATAGCATTAACAATTCCTAAAGTGACTGGACTTGAAGGTTTACATCAGGAAACTATCTTTCTTTTATCACTGATTTGAACCATGCTCTGAAAAATTGCATAGCTTTTTGGTCATTTTAAGTTATAAGACCAGTCTTACTTTCAGATATGGAAAAGTCCATTTCAGCATAATTCAAAATGTCAGTGTTACATCCAACTTAAAGCAACCCATGGTGGAGAAGGGAGGGAGATCTGGTCTTTTGGTCTCCTTTTTTTTTTTTTTAACTTTCTATTTTGAAATAATTTCAGACTTACAGTTGCAAAAATAGTACAAAACCTATACGGAGATCATAAACTCCCCCGTTTCAACCACTCCCAAACATACCAGTCAGTGGGATTAATCACAGTCACAATTTTGCACTACTGTTACCACCATCCATTGCCAGAACTGTCTCATCACCTCAAACAGAAGCCCTGTGTCCCTTGTTCATTAACTCCCCCTTCTCCTCCCTCTTCACACACACACATACACAGTCACCCCTGATAACCTATACTCTACTTTCTGTCTCTATAAATTTGCATATTCTAGCTATTTCGTAGGTGGAATCATACAATAACATACAGTCATGAAATAAAGTGATTTATTTTACTTAACCTGATTGTCCTTTTCTTAACAGTAGGATAAATAAATTAGTGGTCAAAAAATCTCATCTTTTGGTAGATATGGAACATTTTTGTTCAGCATATCTGAGGTGATAAAACCCTGGTCAAAACTAGATAATAAAATAATTAAATCCATATTAAGCTTGTTTGTATCAGGAAGTTGGTTTATTAATTCATATTGGAAATAGCTCTTCCTGTTGTATAACCTTTTAACGAAATTAAGATTAAGAAATTATTAGTACTTGTTTATTAATTTATTCACCATTAATAAGGAAAATACCTATTGATGTGTACTATGTACTAGACACTATATAAAGAACAGCATAAATATTTATGTACCTTTCAGGGGCTCATA
>PVKY010010317.1:0-12720 GCA_004027775.1 Bradypus variegatus
ATTCAACATTGTACTGTAAGTTCTAGCCAGAACAATTAGGCAAGAAAAACAAATAAAATGTCATCCAAATTGGAAAGGAGGAAGTAAAATTTTCCCTGTTTGCAGATGACATGATCTTATATACAGAAAATCCTGAAAATCCAGAGTATGGCTTCTAGAGCTAATAAATGAATTCAGCTAATAAATGAATTATACTGCTTATGGCAGTATAAGATCAAAACCAAAAAATCAATAATGTTTTATACACAAGCAGTGAACAATTCCAACAAGAATTCAAGAAAACAATCTATTTACAATATCCACCAAAAGAACCAAATATCTAGGAATAAATCTCACCAAGGATATAAAGGATTTGTCCATAGAAAAGTACAAAACATTGCTAAAACAATCAAGAAGACCTAAATTAATGGAAGGATATTCTGTGTCAATGGATTGGAAGACCAAATATCAAGATGTCAATACTCCACAAAGCAATTTATAGATTCAATGCAATTCCAATAACCTTCTCTGAAGAAATCAAAAAGACAATTATCAAATTTATGTGGAAGGGTAAGGAGCCCTGAATAGCTAAAGCCATGTTGAAGAAGAAGATTGAAGCTAGAGGACTCATACTTCCTGATCTTAAAACATATTAAAAAGCTACAGTAATCAAAAGAGCATGGTACAGGCACAAGGACAGACATATAGGCTAATGGAATAGAATTGAGAGCTCAGAGATCAACTTTCACATTTATGGCCAACTGAAGTTTGACAAGGTGGCAAAGACTACTTAATTGCGAAGGAATAGTCTCTTCAATAAATGCTGCTGGGAATAATGGATCTCCATTTGAAAAAAAGGAGGACCCCTACCTAACACAATATACAAAACTCAACTAAAAATGGACGAAAAAGCTTAATATAAGAGCCAGAACTATCAACCTCCTAGAAGAAAATGTAGGGAAGCATATTCAGGACCTTGTGTTAGGCAATGTTTCTTAGACATCCAAAGCACAAGCAACAAAAGAAAAAATAGATAAATGGGATCTCGTCAAAATAAAAAACTTTTGTTCTTAAAGGACTTTACCATGACAGTAAAAAGATAAACAAAATGGGAGAAAATATTTGGAAACCACCTATCCAATAAAGGATTAATACCTAGTATATATAAAGAAATCCTTCAACTTAACAACATAAAGACAAACAACCCAATTTTAAAATGGGCAAAAACTTGAACAGACATCTCTCCAAAGAAGATATACAAATGGCCAGAAAGCACACGAAAAGATGCTCAATATTATTAGCCATCAGAGAAATGCAAATCAAAACCACAATGAGATGCCATTTCACATCCATTAGAATGGCTGCTACTAAAAAACGGAAAATAACAAGTGTTGAAGAGGATGCAAAGAAATAGGAACACTCATTACCAGTGGTAATGTAAAATGATGTAGCCACCATGGACACCAGTTTGGTGGTTCCTCAGAAAGCTAAGTATAGAACTACTAGCAATCCCATTACTAGGTATATATCCGAAACAGCTGAGAGCAGAAGATTGAATAGATATTTGCACACCAATGTTCATAGCAGCATTACTCACAATTTCCAAAAGACGGAAGCAACCCAAATGTCCATCAACTAATGAATGGATAAATAAAATGTGTTATAAACACACGATGGAATAAAGTCATGATATATGTGACAACATGGATGAACCTTGAAAACATCACACTGAGTAAAATCAGCCAGAAACAAAAGGACAAATATTATATGATTTCACTGATTTGAAACAATTAGAATAACAATTAGATTCAGAATCTAGAATATAGGTTATCGGGGTCAGGGTGAGAGTGAGGAGAGGGAATGGGAAGTTAAGGCTTAAAATGTACAAGGTTCCTATTTGGAGTGATGGAAAGGTTCTGGTAATCGATGGTGATAATAGTAGCACAACATTGTGAATGCAATTAACGGGACTGAAATATGTATCTGAAAATGATTAAAAGGGGGAAATATGATATGTATATATGATAACTAAATAAAAAAAATTTAAAGCCCATGAAGCTACACTACACAGTGAACCCTAAGTTAAGCCATGGATTTTAATTAACACTACAATTATAAAAATGTGCTGTTAACAATTGTAACAAATATTCCACATTAATGCATGCTATTGGTGGTAGGGTGGTATATGGGAATCCTATATTTTATGCATATTTATTCTATCAACCTACAATTTCTCTAATAAAAGAAAAAATAATAAAAAATAAAGTAAATTCAGCAAGACTTCTGAATATAAAGTTAATACACAAAAATAATTTTTACTTCTCTATCCCCACATAAAACAATAAGAAAATAATATTTGAAAAACAGTAACATTTACAATAGCATCAACTAAAAATATCAAATACCCAGTAATACATTTTACAAAAGACATGCAAACCTTCTGCTCAGATAACTACAAAACTTTCTTCAGACAAATTGAAAAGGACCTAAATTAATGGGAAAATAGATCACATTCATCGATGGGAAGATTCTATGTTGTAAAGTTACCAATTTTCTCCAAATTGATCTATATATTTAATTCAATCCTCAAAACATCTCTACGAGGTTTTTTTTTAATTAACAAACTAATTCTAAAATGGACATGGATACCTAAAAATTCAATAATAGCAAAGACATTCCTAAATAAATATCTGGAAGACATATTATAAAGTTAAACCTATGGTACAAGGATATGAAAATAGATCAAAGGAACAGAATAAAAAGAGAAAGGTGACACTCCATAAGAAAATTGTCTTTTCAGTTTTGGTGTTAGATTAGTCCATGAAAAAGAACGAATTATGACCTGACACCATACTTAAAAACCACTTTTAAAACATTTCCAGATGAAAGATCTAAATGTGAAAAATAAAACCATGAAGCTTCTAGATTATTATATTGGAATATGACTTTACAACTTTGAGCAAGAAATGGCATTTTTAAGGAACAAATATCCCTAACAATAATTATGGAAAAGATTAATAATTGTCTATATTAAAATTAAATATCTCTGTTCATTAAAATATAGCAATTAGAGAATACAAAGGCAAGCCATGTATAGAAGAAGGTATTATTATACACTGTGTCTGACAAATGATTCATCCAAAATATATAAAAATTCCTAAAAAGAAATAAGCAAAGCCATTATGACTCAATAGAAAAATGGGCAAAACACTTGAATAAGAACTTCCAAATACTCATAAATATGTGAAAAGTTACACGCTCATCATCATGAAAATACAATTTGAAACCACGAGACACTACTACCTAACCAACAGAATGGCTAAAATTACGAGTTGACAGGTAAGTGGAGCGACTCATACTTTAAGTATGTGAAGTCCCATACATGACTTTGGGAAGTGTAAATTGCTACTACCAGTTGGGAAAACTTGTATTATCTCCTAATGCTGAACATATGTGAACGCTATGACCCAGAATTCCACTCTTTAGTATATAGCCAACCAAAATGCACACATATTTACCCCAAAAGATGTGTACAAGACTGTTCATAACAGCACTATTTATGATGGTCTCAACTGGAAAGGATAAATAAATGGTAGTATAACGGTATACTATACAACAATAAAAATGAACAAACTGCTACAAATAACACTGTGGATGAACATCACAAATACAGGACTGAGTTCAAGAAGGTGACACAAAAGAATGGATAGTATATGGTTCCATTCGTAAAAAGCTCAAAAGCAGTCAAACCCAATCAGTGATACAGAAGTCAGGATCTTGGTGATCCAGGGGAGGGAACTGGTAGTCATGGGAGAAGGTACACAGAAGCTTCCAAATGCTGGTAATCTCCTTTTTGATCTGCATTGGTAGTTACCCACATGGGGTCACTTCGTGAAAATTAATCAAGTTGAACTCTTATTTGTGTACTTTGTTTTATGCATCAACAAAAATTACTTAAATTCCATGTATAAAGCATTTTATACGATAAAAATTTTGAGGAAAAAACAGTGATCTATGCATAAAAAGACAGAAAAGTTAAAATGAATGTGGTTATTCCTGTGTATTAGAGTTAAAGATTTTTTTTTCATTTGTGTGTGTGTGTTGTTCTCTGTTTTTCAAATTTTCTACAGTGATCAAGAATCACTTTCCTATTTTAAAAGTATTTTAAATATGGAAAGGCATCTTCAGCCCGACCCGTCAGATGGCTGGACCAGGAAGGCCATATTTAACAGATGGATCCAGAAAATAAGGTGCTTCTCAAAGAAGTTACTGCACTGAACAGAAGTCACTTATGAGCAAATAGAAAATGAATCAGACTAGACAAGTATAAAACATTGTAAGTCGTGTTAAACTCAATGAAAAATGGGAATATCTTATATTTTGATAGCCCTTTATAATCTTCAATGTGCTTTCATGCCCATTTTCTCTTTTTGCCTCACAAAATTCTGTAAAATAACTGGGGCAAGTGCTATTATCATCACTTTATAAATGGGTAAGAGAGTCCTAGAGAGATAAAGTAACACGCCAAAACCTAGAACTTGGTAAAGGACTATTTGAGGGAAAATAATAGTGACCTAGAAACTCAAGACCCAATTGAGTTGTCTTTTATGAGAAATGGCAATAGATACTTTTAAATAATCAAAGACATGAAAAGTATGTCCCTCAAGACTCATAAAAAATTACTCAAAAACTAATTCTATACAAAAATGCAGTAATAAGAACTTAGGGATTAAAAAGTAAGAACATGAAGGGATTGGCAATGAACATTAAAATCAAATAAACTTATGGAGTTAAATATAACTATAATACATATTAACAATTTGAATCTAGAAGATAAAAACAATTTTTAAAAAATCTTATATTTTTAAGTACATAATAGTCTGCGTCCATAACCATTGATTTAGGTTAACAAATAATGGCATTTGTTTGCCATATCAGGCAGTCAAAATGTATTTCTTTATTCTTAAACTTTGAAAATTAAAGCTATACTTAAGTAGATATTTTTTAAACTTTTAAAAAAATCACCAGCTGTATTCGAAATAAGATGTTGTCCTTACTATATTCTCTGCAGAATAAAATATGCAAAAGAAAAGCAACTGCAAAAAGCACAAGTAAACATAAAACAAGATAACAGGAATAAGAACTAGTGGCTCATTTAGATAAAATGTAAATGACAAATTTTCCAGTTAAAAATAGAAATTCAAAGATTGGATTAAATCATTCTAACCAGATGATTCTTACCAAAGACATTAAAAAATCATGCTTATCAAAGAGACTCAGAAAAGTGTTAAATAGGATTATATCGGGCAAATAAAGGTAAAGATAAAGCAAGGGCAGAAACATTAGTATCAGACAAAGTACATTTCAAGCCAAGAGACATTGCATATGATAAAAGGGAATTATTTTATAATGAAGTATCTCCATACTGAATTCACAGCAACTAAGGCATATGTAAAATGCATCAAGAAATATACAAAATAAAACATTTTTGAAAAATAAGGAGATTTTTCAGAGAAGCAATTGTAGTGGAGACTTTAACAGAATTGTCCGTCTCTTAACAAGTTAAGTGGATAATAAATAAGGACATGAGGCTTTAAATAATGTAAATACTAATCTTCACAGATTTATAACATTTGTTCCCCTCAGGGAATATATTTTCTTTTTAATTGTCTATGAGTCATTTCTAAAAATTGACCATAAATACAACTTTTGAATTTAAAAAAAGGTAGGCATTGTGTGACCCACCGGCTCAGGATGTCAGCTGGACAATATTGTCTATAACCAGTAATGGAGCCCAAAAATTTCAAACTACCTGAGTATTTTATTTATTTATTTATTTATTTATTTGCACTCTGTCCTAAATAACTATTGGGTCAACAAGGACAGCACAATTAAAATCACAAACTCTTCTAAATATTAACCAAATTGAGAATTTGGGGGGGTGGGGGCAAGAACTGTACTTATTATTTAAAAATTAAATTAAAGGAATTTTTCCCTATTATCTTTATCCCTTTTTATCTGGTCTTTCTGATTAAGTTCTCTTAGCTGATGAGTTTTAATTAAAGTTAAAAAACGAGACTAAATTCTGAGTATGGGCTGTAAAGCAGGTGTTGGAGACCACCTACCACCGAGTTTCCCGGCAATGACTGGAATTGGCCCCTCTAATAACATCACCCTCTGCAACTCACCTCTCTCCTCAGATGAGTTTCTTAGCTGCCTACAAAATTTGAGAGTGGCACTTTCTAGGAACAGTGCTCTTTGAAGACACTGTCAGGGTGATGGCAGGTACGGCAGAGAAGGAGGTATCGTCCAGCCGGGGCAAGTGTAACCGCCTGGTTCCGGCTTCACTGAGGAGCAAGGTGGCTTCGGCCCGCGGAGTGTGCGGGGGCCACCGGGGGAAGGCGGCCGGGCCGGCTGGACGGCTCTGATAACCAGGGAAGTCAGCTGTGGCGACTGGCCACCCGTGGACAGATACGAAGTCCTATAATGAAATTCAGTAAGTACAACGATAAGCAAGTTTCATCTGCCCTATTTCAAAAGAGAAGATTAAAAAAAGTCGGAATCCATTGAAGGCCATAATCTCAGTATCAGATAGGGCCAAATTTTCTCCATACAGTGTGGAACGAGAAAATGGCTCTGCTTCTGGAATATCTAATATGGCCACGCTTGCTTAAAGCCCTCTGGGTCCCACTGCCCAGGTGATCACAGCAAGTGGGCCCCTGAACGCAAAACCTCCAGTCTTGACTCTGGTTCTCTTCAAGGGGCAGCTCAGCATTATTATTACTGGACCGAGAGTGTAGTCTAGGTGTGACCTGAGAGATGTGCACAGTAAAAGAGTCTGAACATATCCTGTAAAATGTGACTTCCTTGGAAACCCTGGGCCAGAAGCCAGAAACAAAAATAGAGGGGTAGCCTGACACCTTTGGATATATAACAAAGGTAGTAAGTATAGTGATTATTAAAGTGCAGTTTGCCAAGTGCCTCCAAATGTTAAAATGTGAATGCAAATCAATGTCCCTTCGTTTGAGGTGGGGTGGGGTGGAGAGCCTGCTTTTGCAGACTCCTCTAGTTTGTCCCCCTGGAACATTTTATCCAGATTCTACCCTTTCAAATCTTATTTGTTAGCTGGTACTGCTTAAAAACAAACCAAACAAAGCTTGGCTTTTCTTCTAATACTCTTATCTCTTAGCAAACTCTCTCCCTTTTACTAATTAAATATATAATTTGTCATTGGCAAATAGTTGTGACATTGTGCCTTATATTTGCTACCCTTTTTCCTTTGATTTTTATAGTTAATTATGTATTGCATCATCCCCTTATAGAATGAAGATCAAGTGTTCTGTGTCATCCATATTATTTTGGTGAACCCCATTGAGATGGAAGGCCCACATTTTTTAGGTGATTGATAGAGTCAGGGGTTTGAATTTGACCTTGGAGCAATTTTTCTTCTGAGCAAAGTCAACTGGCTAATGTAGGAACTGAATAAATGCTCTGAGCCCATGAATTTTTCCAGTCTTCTTCTGACTTGTAGTTTTTTGCAATCACTTTTCCATTATACTTTGAATCCTATAGGAAGTAGTTTATGGCTCAAGCTGAAAACTGTAAAATTACATTTCAAGGTAGGGTAACTATTCCTGAATCAAAGTATTACTGTATCTTCATATACTCTCCTGGCATTAAGAGAAAATCTTACATTAATATCATGAATAAGGTTGGGGTTCTTAAAGATAGCCACACTTTCTCAGCAGTAGTCATATTGATCTCTGTAACTTCTATGTGGAAAGTGCTAGACTCGTGGAGTATAGTTGCAAAGGCGATTTTGTTTTTTTCTCCTGCTAGCACTTTAAATCTGTTTTGTGGGGAGTTTTCCTTCCCCTTTCCTTTGATGACAATTAGAGCAGGCCCATGATTTTACTGTTCACTTTTTTTTTTTTTACAGCTTTACTAAAGTATCATTTATATACCATAATAATGACCTATTTTAAGTATACAATTCAGTGATATTTTTAGATTTAGTAAGTTGTGCAACCATCACAGCAATCCAGTTTTAGAGCATTTCCATGACCCCCCTAAATTCCTTCAAGTTCATTTGCAGTGACTCCCTACTCCCACCTCAGCCCAGAAACTACTTGCCTACTTTTCTCTCTGTAAATTTTACTTTCCTGAATACCCCATAGAAATAGAATCATACTGTGCTGTTTTGTATATATTATGTCCTCCAGAAAAAGTTATATTCTTTGATGCAGTCTTGTGGGGGTAGATTGATTTATCTCTTTGATTACAGTGTGACCTCTTGATTGAATGTTTCCATGGAGATTTGACCCTGTTCATTAGAGTGGGTCTTAATTAATTTACTGGAATCCTTTAAAAGAGCCACACAGGCCCAGATGCTTGCTGACACTTGGACATTTTGGAGAAAGCCATTTTGAAACCTGAGAGCAAAGGACCAGCAGATACCAACCACATGCCTTCCCAGCTGACAGATGTTTCCTGAACGCCAACAGCCTTTCTTCAGTGAAGGTGCCCTCTTGTTTATGCCTTAATTTGACACTTTTCATGGCCTTCAGACTATAAATTTGTAACCAACTAAACCCCCTTTATAAAAGCCAATCCATTTCTGGTATTTTGTATAATGGCAGCATTAGCAAACCAGAACATATACAATATGTAGTTTTTTTTGCATTTGGCTTATTGCCCTTAGCACAGTGTTTTTGAGATTCATCCATTTCGTAACAGGTATCCATATTTCATTCCTTTTTGTTATTGAATAGTATTCTATTGTGCGGATATGCCACAATTTTGTTTATCCATTCACCAGTCAATGGATATTTAAGTTGTTTCCATTCTTGCCTATAATGAATAATGATGCTATAAATATATAGGTACAAGACTTTATATAGGCATCTGTTTTCATTATAAACTGACCATAAATAGAAGGGTCTCCTGTAGCTTTATAGTAAGTTTTGAAATTGGGTAATGTAAGTCCTCTAAGTTTGCTCTATTATGAAATTTTGTCTAATACAGATCCTTTGCATTTCTATATAGATTATTAGATAAGTGTGTTAGTCAGAGTTCAATTAGAGAAGCAGCACCAGTATGAGATAGACATATTAAGAGATTTATTACAAGGAATTGGCTTCACTATAAGGAATTGTGGGGGCTGGCTAATCAAGTCTGTGGGGCAGGCTGTCAGGAGGGGCAGGCTAGAATTCATGTACGTGGCTGAAATTGCTGTCCACAAGCAGAGTTTCTTCCTAATTTTTTTCAGGGAAGCTTCACCCTGCTTTTAAGGCCTTCTAACGGGTTGGACGAAGTCTATCCAGATTATCTAGGATTATCTTTCTTACTTAAAATCAACTAGTTATGGATGTTAATTACAAATCTCTTACATGCTCCCTTCAGAGCCACACCTGTCTGATTGAGTCACTGGAGAGTAGACTAGCAATGTTGACACATTAGAAATATTTCCAGTTTGTCAGTTTCTACAAAAAGCTTGCTAGGATGTTGAAAGAGATTGTGTTGATTCTATAGATCAATTGGAGAGAACTTCCATCCTAACTATGATGAATCTTCCAAACCCAAACACAGAATATCTCTCCATTTATTTCTATCTCAGCAAGGTTTTGTAGTTTTTAGTGTACAAAACTTGCACTTGTTTTAGTAATGATTACTAAGTAGTTTATTCTCTTTAATGCGATTGTGGATGGAATTTTCTTAATTTCATTTTCAGATTCTTCATTGGTTATATATAGAGATACAGTTGATGACCATGCTGAATCCATTGAGTAATTGATCAGTTTTAGTAGATTTTCTATGGATTCCTTCATACAGGATCATGCCATCTACAAAAAAAAAAAAGATTTTGTTTCTTCCTTTCCAACAGGGATGCCTGTAATTTTTGTGTGTGCCTTAATGAAATAGCTAAACCCTCCAGTACAATGATGAAGACAAGTAATGAAAGCAGACAACTTTGCCTTGTTTGTGATCTTAGAGAGAATGCATTCAGTCTTTCACTATTAAGCACTATGTTACCTGTGAGTTTTTCATAGATGTCCTTTATCAGTTTGTGGAAGTTCCCTTCAATCTCTAGTTTGTTTGTTTTTGATTCTTCAGCTAAGACAGCAGAAGAGATCGTTTATTATACATGTGTTACCCTCAGCCACAACTGAGAACAGAACTAGTCCAGAATGCCACAGGTCCAGGGCAAAGGACAAAAAGGGACTGTTTTGGTATGAGCAAGGTGGGTCTCTCAGAGGTGTTCATGGAGAATGGATGGTGCTGGAAATTCTAGATCCATTGAGAGAGACGTTCTAGACAGTAATCTGCAGACAACAACTGGTACCAGCATCCCGGGCCTCCTGTTCTCATGGCCACTATGAGTGCACATGCTAGCAGTTTACTTGGGCCTTTATCTCCTCTTTTTTTTTGTGCTTCAGCCTCCACATTCACTTTTGTTCCACTTGGCTCTCATGGTGCAGAGATTCTAACAAGATGGAACTAAGGCTGAGAGCTGTTAAGTGTTTTTCATCAGGAAAAGGCGTTGGATTTTTTCAAATGCCTTTTCTTATCCTATCAGAATGATTATAAGGTTTTGTCTTTTATTCCATTAATGTAATGTATTATCTGAATTGACTTTTTGGATTTTATTGCATTCCTGGGGTAAACCCCACTTGGTAATGGTATATAATCTTTTTTAAATGTTGCTGACTTTTGTTTGTGAGTATTTTATTAAGAACTTTTGCATCTGTGTTCCTGAAGGATATTGGTTTCAGAGTAATACTGGCCTTATGCAATGAGTTCAGAAGTTTTTCCTTTTATTCTCCTTTCTGGAAGAGTTTACAAAGCATTGAGATTAATTCTTCTTTAAATATTTGACAGAATTCACTAGTAAAGCCACATGGGACTGGGATTCTCTTTGTGGGAAGAAATTTTTAACTACTAATTATGATAGGCTTATTCAGATTTTCTGTTACTTAAGTCAGTTTCAGTAATTTGTATCTTTCTAGGAGCTTGTCCATTTCATCTAAATTGTTTAATTTGGTGGCATAAAGTAGTCCACAATATTCTCCTATAGCACTTTAACTTCTATAGCACCAGTGGTGATATCACCTCTTTTTTTCTTAATTTGCTCATTTATGTCTTCCCTCTTATTTTCTCTCTTTTTAACTAAAGATTTCTCAATTTTGCTCATTTAAAAAAAAAACAACTTTTAGTATCATCAGTTTTCTATTTCAGTAATTTCCACTGCACTCTTTAGCATTTGTTTCCTTTTGCTTGCTTTTGATTTAGCTTGCTCTTGTTTCCTACTTTTTTAAGGTGGGAGTTTAGATTATTGATTTGAGAACTGTCTTTTTTCAATTAAAGTTATAAGTTTCCTGCTAAGCACCACTTCAGATACTTTCCATATGCTTTTTATATGTTGTGCTTTGTTTCTTTTTTGTTCAAAATGTTTTTAATTTCTCTTTTGATTTCTTTTTTGATTCATAGGTTATTTACAGGGGTGTTATTAACTTTCCAGATAGGTGGAGTTTTCCCAGGTAACTTTTTGTTGTGGATCTCTGATTTAATTGTATTCTGAACCAGTATGTGGTCTACCTTCAAGAATGTTGTATGTGCATTTGAAAATAATTTGTGTTCTGAAATCTTTGGATGGAATGTTCTATAAATGTCAGTTATGTCAATTGCTTGATAGCGTTGTTCAAGTCTTATATATTCCTGTTGATTTTCTGTCTAGTTTTTCTGTCATTTATTGAGAGTAGGCTATTGAAATCTCTGACTATTATGGTTGAATTGTCTATTTTTCCTCTCAGTTCTGTCAGCTGTTTCATGTATTTTGAAGCTCTGTTATGAGGTGCTGTCTTAGTTTTCCAGGCTGCTATGACAAATAGCACACAATTGGTTGGCTTAAACAAAAGGATTTACTGGGTCATGTTTTCAGAGACTAGAAATTCAAAACTAAGGCACTGGCAAGACCCATTATTTCTCTCCAAAGTCTGTAGCATTCTGGCACTGGCTTGCTACAATCCTTGGGGTTTCTTGCCTTACATATCTGCCTCCCATCACATGGTGATCTCTCTCTTCAATGTCTACTCTTCCAGTTTCTGCTGACTTCCAGCTTCTGGCACCTCCCTCTAGCCTCTGACTCACTGTGTCCAAATTTCTTCTGCTTATGGCAAACTCTAGTAACATGGATTCAGGCCCACTCTGGTTCCCGTGGGCCATGACTTAACTAAGAATTCCACCTTCCAAATGTTCTATATATATATGAGCTCACACCCACAGGAATTCAGATTAAGATTAGGAACGTGTCTTTTGTTGGGGCAAATAATTCAACCTATCACAGGTGCATATACATTTATAATTGTGATACCTTTTTGATGTATTGATCCTTTCATTATTATGAAATATCTTTTTTCCATTAGTAATATTACTTATCTTAAAGTATATTTTGTCTGACATTATTATAACCCCTCCAGCTCTCATATGGTTACTGATTCACAATACATCTGTTTTCTATCCTTTAACTTTCAAGCTGTTTGTGTCTTTGAATCCAAGGTGTGTCTCTTGCTGACAGCATATAATTGGGTTTTTATTTTTCATTCAATCTGACAATTTCTGCCTTTTGAGTAGGGTGTTTAGTTCATCCACATTTAATGCAATTATTGATTTGTTGGATTAAATGGACAATTTTGTTATTGGTTTCCAGTTTGTTTCCTGCTGTTTTGTTCTTCCATTCTTCCT
>PVKY010010318.1:0-12716 GCA_004027775.1 Bradypus variegatus
CAGGACACAGTGAGAGATGGAGCAGGGGAGTCAGGCTGAATCAAGCAGAAGCCTGGGTCTGGGCACAGGAAGGCCATATGTCCTAACACAACACCCCTTCATCATTCAAAAGGTTGTAGACAGTCTCGTCCCTCCATCCCCTCTGTCCCTGTCACCAACCAGTTTTATCACTCCTCACCAGGACTACTGCATGGACCTATAACTAGTCTCTCCTTCTCCTGTTCTCCCCACTGCCCTAGACCAACCTTCCTCAAATCCATCTGACATTTCTGTACTCTACTTAAAACTCTTTGATCTCACCTCATTACCCTCAGGATAAAAATCCACCAATTCTGCCTGGCTTCCCACATATCCTCCCTCACTTTGTAGGCTCAAGCCTCATCACAGCCCTTTTCATTCCCCAGACGCACTTGACTGGTAAGCCTTTACTTAATCCATGCTCTCAGCTTGGAATATCCTTTCTTCCCTGTATTACTCAGGGTTCTTTGCTGTCTTAGTTTCCTAGGGCTGCTGTAACAAAGTACCACAAACTTGGTTGCTTAAAACAAGAGAAATTTAGTGTCTCACCGTTTTGGAGGCTTAAAGTCTGAAATCAAGGTGTCAGCAGGGCCATGCTCCCTCTGAAACCTGTAGAGGAGAATTCTTCCATG
Organism: Bradypus variegatus; assembly: GCA_004027775.1. NCBI lineage: Eukaryota > Metazoa > Chordata > Mammalia > Pilosa > Bradypodidae > Bradypus > Bradypus variegatus. The sequence continues at coordinate 651 of PVKY010010318.1, forward strand.
CTTCTTCCTAGTTTCTGGCAGTTATCAGCAATACTTGGTGGTCTTGGCTTATGGCAGCATAACTGCATATCCCATCAGTCACCACCTCCCTACACTGCTCCTGCTGTCCATGAATCCAGAGCATCTCTGATTCAGCTCCTCCAGAGAGTAAAACTGGTGGTTAAGAGAGCAAGTTATGGAGTAGGTTCAAATCATATCTTCCAGTTACATACCTAGGTTCAAATCATATTTTCCAGTTACACTGTGTAATTGTTGGTAAGTTATTTAAACTTTCTGTGCCTTGTTTTTCTCATCTGTAAAATGGGGATATAATAATGATGCTTATCTTGTAAAGTTGTTGGGAGGATCAATTGAGTTATCTTATGTAAGATACCTGGCACATAGTAGGCACTTAATTTTTAGTGAAGCTGAGGATATCAATGATGATGATATCTGAATGATGCCAGCAGAGGCAACTACCTCACTGCATGAATTGAGGAAAGTGATTTGGAGAATATCCATTGTTTCTTAATCAGGCTTTCAACCAACCTTCTTTATTCAGCCCCGTGCCATACCCCTGTCTTTAAAGGGAACCAGCTCCTCTCATTCTTGAGATTTTATAGGACTGTATAGGTATTGAGGGGAAACTAGCTTGCTTTTTATAGATTTTTCCCTCTGTAGGCACTTAGCTTTCTGTGTTCTACATTTGCACTGTCCAGTATGGTAGTCAATCACATGTGGCTATTGAGCAATTGGAATATGACCAGCGCTAAACATGTTGATGTGATAATATTTTGAATATATTGGGTTAAATAAAATATATTATTAAAATAAATTTTACCTATTTCTTTTTTACTTTTTTAATGTGGCTACTAGAAAATTTAAATTACATTAGTGGCAGACATATTTCTATTGGACAGTACTGGATGCATCTTACAAAATTTTGACATATTTTGTATGCTACAATTTTTACTCCTATTCTCTTTAGTCTTGTGGTTTATACACTTTAGCTCTTTTTTTTCTCCTTTTCCTGAGGTGAATGGAGAAAGTAAGGATAAATGAGTGTGTTTCAACTGCCATGTTTAACTAGAAGTCATAACTAAGCTTTTCACAATCTAACCCCTACTTTGTAGTTTCATCTCTCTGTGTTCTGGCACCTACCCTGTAATGATGAATTCTTGATAGCTTTCTGAACACACCAGGAAGCTTCAAGCTTTGTGCCAGTGCTTTCTTTGCTTCTTTTTCCTGGAATACTCTTCCAACCCCTCCCATCTGTCTGCATAGTAAGTCACACGTTCTTCAAAACTAACTCAAATTTCACCTTTTCTAAGGAGCTTCTTACTCTCCCTTCTTCTAGTTGAGCTGACTGGTCTAGACTTCAGACTACTTCCTGCATTTTCTTGTTTGGATGCCAATCTGTGCCATAAAGGAAACCACCTTGTTCATCAGATAGTGTGAGTGCCACGTTCAGAGTCTAACATACGGTAACAACTAAAAGAATGTGAAATGAATGAATAAAGACAGTAACAAAGAACTGTGGGAATGCAGACAAATGAGAAGCTGACCGGAAAATTTTCCTGAGGATAGTGTATTTAAGCTATTTTTCATAGATGTTTTTGACAAGTGGAGATAGCATCAAGGACTTTCCAGGCAGAGGGAACAGGAAGAGTAAAGATGCCCCCAAAGCAAGGAATATGCTAGAGAAATAGCAAATCAGACATGGATGGAGCACTGGCTAAAGCCAGATCATGCAGGGCCTGAAGAACATGAGAAAGAGTTTGATTATTGTTCTGAGGATAATGAGGAATAATTGAAAGGTTATAAGTGGTGGAGAGAGGTAATTAGATCTGCATTTTAGAATGATCGCCTCTGGCTGCAGATGGACAATGTATGTGAGGGGCAATAGTGGAAGCTAAAAGACCAGTGAATTTTTTTTATTTTTTTAAATTCAATTTTATTGAGATATATTCACAGATCATACAGTCATCTGTGGTGCACAATCAACTGTTCAGGTACTACCATATAGCTGTGCAGTCATCACCTCAATCTATTTTTTGAACATTTTCCTTATACCAGAAAAAAAATAATAAAAAATAAAAGTAAAAAGAACACCCAAATCATCCCCTCCCCCCACCCTATTTTTCATTTAATTTTTGTCCCCATTTTTCTACTCATCCATCCACACACTGGATAAAGATAGTGTGATCCACAAGGCTTTCACAATCAGTCACCCCTTGTAAGCTAGGTTGCTGCACAATGGTCTTCAAGAGTCAAGGCTACTGTGTTGCAGTTTGATAGTTTTAGGTATTTACTTCTAGCTACTCTAATGTATTAAAACCTAAAAAGGGGAAGTAGGTAGGTAGCCAGGAACTGCGTGGACTGGACACCACAGAGCAATCTGACTTTGGGCATACTTCATACAACACTCATGAAAACGTGGAACTGCTGAGAGCAGCGAAATCTTTGATTTAGGAAAAAAAAAAGTTAAAAAAAAACAAGGAAAAAAATATGCAGAGCCCTTGAGGAGAATGCAGAGGTATTGGCCTGCCCCACCTCGATGGTTGCTAATGTGCTCACAGACATAGTGTACTGGTGGTTTGATGGGTTGAGACCTCTACCACAGGACTTGCCCTTGGCAAGACTGTTGCTGCAAAGGAGAGGCTAGGCCTCCCTATAACTGTGCCTAAGAGCTTCCTCCCAAATGCCTCTTTGTTGCTCAGATGTGGCCCTCTCTCTCTAGCTAAGCCAACTTGAAAGGTGAAATCACTGCCCTCCCCCCTACGTGGGATCAGACACCCAGGGGAATGAATCTCCCTGGAAACACAGAATATGACTTCTGGGGAGGAATGTAGACCCGGCATCGTGGGATGGAGAACATCTTCTTGACCAAAAGGGGGATGTGAAAGGAAATGAAATAAGTTTCAGTGGCAGAGAGATTCCAAAAGGAGCTGAGAGGTCGCTCCGCTGGGCATTCTTACACACAATTTAGACAACCCTTTTTAGGTTCTAATGAATTGGGGTAGCTGGTGGTAGATACCTGAAACTATCAAACTACAACCCGGAACCCATGAATCTTGAAGACAGTTGTATAAAAATATAGCTTATGAGGGGTGACAATGGGATTGGGAAAGCCATAAGGACCACACTCCCCTTTGTCTAGTTTATGGATGGATGAGTAGAAAAATAGGGGAAGGAAACAAACAGACAAAGGCACCCAGTGTTCTTTTTTACTTTGCTCTTTTTCACTTTAATTACTATTCTTGTTATTTTTGTGTGTGTGGTAATGAAGGTGTCAGGGATTGATTTTGGTGATGAATGTACAACTACGTAATGGTACCGTGAACAATCGAATGTATGAGTTGTTTTGTATGACTGCATGGTATGTGAATATATCTCAATAAAATATTAAAAAGAAACAAACTAAAAAGGGTTATCTACATAGTGTGTAAGAATGCCCACCAGAGTGACCTCTGGACTCCATTTGGAATCTCTCAGCCACTGAAACTATTTTGTTTCATTTCGCATCCCCCTCTTAAGACCAGTGAATTTATTGCCATGATCAGCAAATTGATGATGGCGTCTAACGGTAGGTGGTGATACGGCAGTGGTAAATGCGATGGAGAGAAGGGTACAACTTTCAGATGTTTGGGCGGCAGAATGCACAGGACTCGGTGACGGATGTAGAGAGAGAAGGAAAAGAGTCTCTAGTTTGTTTAAATGGCAGGGCCGAGGTACCATCTGCCGCAACGGTTAACCCCAGGGGAGTCTGAGAGCGGAAGCCTCGCGCACCTTGTCCCTCGCGTGGCGCCGTCCGCGCAGCCCACGGTCCGGTCGGTGGCGACATCCGGCGCTGCGTTTGCGGTTCCGTTTCCGGTTCCAGCTGGAGCTTGTTAGCGGCGATGGCGTACTCTACGGTGCAGAGGGTGGCGCTGGTCTCAGGACTCGTCCTGGCCATGTCGCTGCTGCTGCCCAAGGCCTTCCTGTCTCGCGGAAAGCGTCAGGAGCCGCCACCGGCGCCCGAAGGTAAGAGCCAGCGGCCGGGCCGGGGTCCTGGCAACGAGTCTGAGAACACTGCTCTAAGGAGGGGTGACTCTGTGGTCTCTGGCCCCGCAAAATAGCCAAACCGGCGACAGAGCGTGGACGAAACGGCATTAGGGAGACGCTAAGCCCCAGCGGGCAGCGGCTCTGTTCCACCTGGTATCGGGTGTCTCCTGAAGTTCTGCCGCAGGGAAGGGTCAGGAATATTGACCTGCGTGCCCGGGTACCCTTTAGGCGCTTCACACCCACAGCTGTGTAAATTTGGCTCGCAACTCTCTTCTCCTTTCCTCTCTCTTGGTCAGTTCATCTTGTCCCATCTTTTCCGGTGTTTTGAGTCGGAGAACTCCCAGTTGGGTTCCCCTCTTAGGATTTCCGCGTGCCTTCTGCCCTGTTTTTGTATGAAATAAAGTCAATTTGAATTGATACTGTTAACTTCAATCTGTTGTTTTATTTCAGCTTTGTATAGGGCACTCAGTGCCTTGGGCTCTTTATGTGCTTTTTAAAGTAATAACTTGAAAATTTTAATAATCCAAATTTTAGTTTCTGCAATGGAGATGAGCAAACTACTACATTCCACTTACTTTAAACAGTTTATCTCCTTGTTATGGTCACGGTGTACATGGTATTTAATAATCCATGCTGTTGGCTGTATTACAGGGTTTTTAGAGAATGAGTGACTGTAAAGGCATGGGTGCCAAAGGCTGGAAGAAGGAACTAGAACAATTTCTCCAAAGGTCATGAAATTCTGCTCATAACTTTCTCCTGTAGATTATTTCTGTAACATCTTTGAGACAGGGTTTTACCAGCCTCTGAACATTTCCACCAATGTTCAACCTGTTGATTGTTGGACAGCTCCTTTAGAACTGCAGTCCACTTCCTTATAATTTGTGTACATTGGCTGTAGTGCACCTTCTTGTGCAACATAGACTACAAGCACTGTAAATGCAAAGCTCCAAACGTCAGGGGTTGAGGGCAGATTGAACACACTGATTACAGAATTTGCTTGATAGTGTTTATGCTCATGAAAATATTGACCTGGAAAAGATTTGTAAGACATTTTTACATGTTGTATCTTTCTTATTACAGAATCCAAAGGTTTTGCTCACTTTGTTTAATGGTATTGTCTCCTTTGGAGAAAAGTAAATTCATGATGATCCTAAGCAGTTAAGATCTTTCTAAAACAATTTTTTTGCTGAGTTAAATTCCCATTATGCTGAATTCTCTAGAACAAGAACTATCCAAATGTTGTCTAGTGTACAGGGTAGAGATTAGATATGGCTGTTTCCCTTGAGGACTCAAGTGCTGATATTAAATATTCTCATCTTAGGATTTTTGCACTTACTGTTCTGTTTATTCCTGAAGTGCTGTTCCTTCAGCTTCCTTCTGATCATTCAAATTTCAGCTCACATATAAGCTCCTCAGATGTTCCCTGATGACTCAAGCTAAAATAACTCTCTTTTCTCTACCCATCTTTCTGAGTCCATCATGTTGTTTTATTATCTCTGTTGCAGGCACTATATGAAATTTTCTTACTTGTTTACTTGTATATTTTTTATCTCCATCTTCTAGAATGTAAGCTCCACAAGGGCAGGGACTTTGTTTTGTTTACCACTGTATCCAACACTCAGCATTTAATGGGCAGTTGGTAAATACTTTTGAACGAAATAATTTAAAATTATGAATCTACTAATATTGTGACTTCTTTTCTTGTAGTACAAGTTACTGAACTAGTATAATACAGGCAAAAACCTACCTTGAATGATATATTCCAGTAGCTGAAATCTGCTAACTTAAATTGCTGCCATGGTACGTGGTCTTTTTTTTTTTTTTTTTTTTGAAAGCAGTGAATTCTAAACACTTTTGGGTTACATACCTCTTTGAGAATCTGATGAGAGGTATGGATTTTTTTTCTCTAGAAAATGCATATTCTCTCGGTTTCTGTGGATCTACAGACACTGTGGCTTCCAAGAAAAATGAACTTTGAGGAGCCCACAATTTAGTAGAGGAAGGCAGACATATCGACAAGTGTAGAAAACTGTCAGTTTTAGGTACTCAAGTCCAAGAAAGTGGTCAGTTTTATTGGGGGCTCAAGAACAGTCTCATAGAGGAGGTCACTTTTTTTTGGTGTTAGCTTTGTTGAGATATAATTCACATATAATTCACATACATACACCCATCTAAAGTATACAGTGAATGGATTTTAGTATATTCACAGAGCTTTGCTACCATCACCACAATCAATTTTAGACCATTTTTATCATCCTAAAAAGAAACCCATACCCTTTAGCCTTCTTCCTTCCAATTTCACTATCCCCCTTCCAGCCCTAGGCAACCCCTAATGTACTTTCTGTGGAAATGTCCTGTTATGGACATTTCATATAAATGGAATCATACAATACGTGGTCTTTTGTGACTGTCTTTCACTTAGCATGGTGTTTTCAAGGTTTATCCATGTTGTAACATTTATCAGTACTTCCTTTTTTATGGCTGAATAATATTCCACTGTATGGTTGTATCATGTTTTATTTATCCATTCATCAGCTGATAGACATTTAGGTTGTTTTTGCCTTTTAGCAACTATGAATATTGTACACATTTGTGTACAGCTTTTTTGGTGGACATGTTTTCATTTCTTTTGCATATATACCTAAGAGTGGAATTTCTGAGTCATATGGTAACTCTATGTTTAACTTTTTGAGAAACTGCTACACCATTTTCCAAAGTGACTGTACCATTTTATATTCCTACCAGGATTGCATGAGGGTCCACTTTCTCCACATCCTTGCCTACACTAGTTATTCTGTCTTTTTTATTATAGTTATCCTAATGGTTGTGAAATGGTGTCTCATAGTGTGTGTTTTTATTTAATTATTTTTAGAGCAGTTTTAAGTTTACAGAAAATTCTGTACAGAGTTCCCATGTAACCCCCACCCACAGTTTTACCTATTATCTTACATTAGTGTGTTATATTTGTTATAATTAATGAGCTAATATTGATGCATTATTTTAAACTAAAGTCCATAGTTTACCTTAGGGTTCACTCTTTGTATTGCATATTTCTATGAGTTTTGAAAAATGTGTAATGTTATGTATCTACCATAACAGTGTCATACAGAATAATTTCACTACCCTTAAAATCCCCCTGTGCTTCACATATTCATCCTTCCCCCTGAATCCCTGGCAACCACTGATCTGTTTACTCTCTCTCTTTTATTGTGGTATCATATATATAACTTAGAATTTGCCCTTTTAACCATGTTTAATTGTGCCATTCAGTGGCATTAATTACATTTACAATGCTGTGTTACCATTACCACCATGTATCACGAAAGCAAAAACTCTGTGCCCATTAAGGAGTAACTTCCCATTTCCCTCACCTCCATTCCCTGCCCCTGATAAGCTCTAATCTACTTAATACTCTATAATTTTGCTTATTCTAGATATTTCACAGAAATGGAATCGTACAGTATTTGTCCTTTTGTGTCTGGCTTATTTCATGTAACATGATATGTTCATGGTTCATCCATGTTGTAGTATGTATCAGAACTTCACTCCTATTTATGGCTGAATAATATTCCATTGCATGTTAGTTTCCCAGCTGTTAAAATAAATACTATGCAATGGTTTGGCTTAACAACAGGAATTTATTGCCTCACCAGTTTCAGTGGCTAGGCGGCTTGTTTTCTCCTAGGGTCAGTGTCTCTGGCTGGCTGGCAGTCTTTGGGGTTCCTTGGCTTTTCCATCACATGGCAGTGCACATGGTGACAACATCTCCGAGTGCTCCCCATGTCTTCTCCTGTGTTCAAGTTCTTTTGCTTATAAGAACTTCAGCTGTATTGGATTAAGGTCCACTGTCAATTCAGCTTGAGCACACTTTAATTACATCTTCAAAAGTCCTGTTGACAAATGGGTTCATACCCACAGGACCAGAGGTTGGGACCCAAATAGGCCTTTTTGGGAGATATGATTGGATCTCCAGTGAATTGTATGTATGTACCGCATTTGTTTATCTCTTCAGCTGTCAGTGGATATTTTGGTTGTTTATACCTTTTGGCTATTGTGAATAATGCGTCTGTAAAATTGGTGTACAACTATCCGTTTGTATCTCTGCTTTCAATTCTTTTGGGTATATACGTAGGAGTGGAATTGCCAGGTCATAGGGTAATTCTGTGTTTAACTTTTTGAGGAACTGCCAGGCTGTTTTCTGCAGCAGCTATGCCATTTTACTTTCCCACCAGGAATACACAAGGGTTCCAGTCTTTCTACATCCTCATCAACACTTTTTATTTTCCATTTTTTAAAATAATAGCTATCCTAGTGGGTGTAAAGTGGTATCTCATTGTCTTTTTGATTTGCATTTTCCTAGTGGTTAATGGTGTTGAGCATCTTTTCATGTGCTTGTTGGCCATTTGTATAGCTTTATTGGAGAAATGTCTGGTTATATCCTTTGCCCATTTTTAATTGGGTCATTTGTCTTTTTATTATTAATTTGGAAGAGTTCTTTATATATTCTGAATGCTAGATACATGATTTGCAAATACTTTCTCCCTTTCAGTTCAGTAGGTTGTCTTCCAATCTTGGGACACAGGATGTCTTTTTATTTATTTAGGTCTTCCTTAATTTCTTTCAAAGAAGTGTAGTTTGCAGTGTACAAGTCTTTTACTACTTCTGTTAAATTTATTCCTAAATATTTTATTCTTTTTGATGCTATTGTAAATTGAGTTAATTTCATTTTCAGATTGTTCATTGCTATTGTGTAGAAATACAGTTAACTTTTCTATATTGATCTTGTATCTTGCAACTTTGCTGAACTTGTTTATTAACTCTAAGTTATTTTGTTGATTTCTTAGAATTCTCTATATACATGATTGTCATCTGCAAATGGAGATTGTTTTACTTTTTCCTCTCCAATCTGAGTGTTTTTTATTTACTTGATCTTGCCTAATTGCCCTGGCTAGAACCTCCTGTACAGTTTGAATAGAGGTGGTAAGAAAGGACATCCTTATCTTGTTCTGGATCTTAGAGAGAAAGCTTTCCTACCATTATGCCTAACTAGTTAAGTATTTTTATCATGGAACAGTGTTGAATTTTGTCAGATGCTTTTTCTGTGTCTTCTTAGATGGTCATGTGTTTTTGTCAAGTATTTTATTGATATGGTTTATTACACTAATTGATTTTTGATGTTAAGTAAACCTTGCATTCTAGGGATAAATCGAGGCGGTGACTCTTAAGTAAATTTTTTTTTTCTGTCAGCTGGATGAAGGACATTCCAGACAGAATGAATGTAGAACAAAAGTACTAAGTCTTGAAATAGCCTGGGACATTTGTTTGGAAAACATGAACATTTTAGTGTGACTGAACTTAGTGCTATGAGATATGAGACCAGAGTAGTTGATAGGGGCCAAACTGTGAATGTTTTTCTGCCATACTTTAGGAGTTTGTATTTTAATCTAAAGGCAGAGGAGTCTTTATAAATTTGTAATTATAAGACATGCATCCAATCTGATTTTAGAAAGGACACTCTTGCAGAGATAGAGGCTATATTGTGAGGATTTTTTCAGGGAGAAGATTTTTGCAGTAGTCTGTTTGAGACATCATGGGTATTATTAAGCAACTGTCATTTGGTTCATCTTTTAGGATGCTTGTGACAAGCAACAGAAAATCCAGTTTGAGCTGTCTTAAGGCAGAAAGGAAATTTGTCTTCTGTAAGTGAAAAGACCCTGTGTTAAAACTGATTTCCTGTGTGGTTTGATCCAGAGATTCAGTATCATCTGCTCTCCCCCTTGAATTCTCCATGTCCTGTTAATTTCTGGGTTCTTTCTCAAGTTGGCTTTATGCTCTGGTTACTCTCCCAGAGTAATTTCGACTGCAGCCTTTCCAGACATCACTTCCTCATATTTCACAGTCCAGAGAAAGTGTCTCTTATCTTTTGTTAACTTCTTCACTGCCACCTCACCCCTACCCTCCACTCCAGGTTCTTTCCTGGAAGTTGCAGGAAACATGTCCTCCCTTCTTGAATTAAGTTAATGCACTGAATAGAAGGAATATGCTGACTAGTCCACTCTGGAGGAGGGGTGGTTGCCCAAAGGAAAGTAGAGTATTGAAGGAAGAAGGATTAAATGGAGCAGAGGCGGCTGTCAGCATTAGGTTGGAAGGAAGAATACAATTTTTAATATTTAATATTTTTAAGTAGAGGTGGAAGGTAAGGGAGAGGGAGGCATATTAGTTTATTTTCAGGTTATTGGTTTAATTGATTAGGTAGGTGGTGAGTCCCTTCACCAAAATAGGACTGGAAAGAAGTAGATAAAAGAAGATGGAGAGTTCAAGAATTTGAAAACTGCTAATTATGTCCCCGTTTTCATTATTTTTTTCCTATGTTGGTATCCTTAGCTCCTTCATCCATCCCTAATATAATATAGTTGAAAGTTTCTGTACACTGACCTCCTAGAGGGGCCTTCCCGAATGGCACATAACAGCAAATATAAGCCCTTTAGCCCATGGAAGAGCAGCCATTGGCCTATCCTACCCTCCTTTTCTAAATTCTATATTTCTCTCAATAGATCCTGGGAATTGCTTTAGATAGATGTATGTATGTATATGTATATATTTATATATATATTTGTATTTAACTCACCTTGCTGTATATTAGAAGCCCTAAGCTTTTTAAAACAGGAGCTGCTCATCCAGGGTTTGTCCATCTTATACTGTTCACTTGATGTTTTAGAACCAAATATAGGACTTTATGGTCTTCTCTTTTGCATCTTATCTGTTTAAATTTGGACCAGATTTCTAGCCTCTTGAAAGTTTTTCAGAACACTGATTATTCCAGTCAGTGTGTTTGTTTGCTATCTCTCAACTCTATGTCATTCTTCATTTTAAAAAACTTTTTGTTGTGGACATTTTCAAACATATTCAAAAGTAGAGAGAGTGGTTAAGTGAATCCACATTACCCTGTTTCAACAACTGTCAATCTTGGTCAGTCATGGTCAATCTTGTGTCATGAATAGTCCCACCTATTTTTTTTTCCAGTTGATAGTGAATATACTTTTTTTTAAATTCAGTTTTATTCAAACACATTCACATAACATACAATCATGCATAGTATACAGTCAACTGTTTACAATATATGATCATCTAGTTATGCGTTCATCACCACAATCTATTTCTGAACATTTTCCCTACATCAGAAAGAGTCAGAACAAGAATAAAAAATAAAATTGAAAAACAAACACCCAAACCCTCCCCCCATCCCATCCCATTTGTCATTTAGTTTTTGTCCCTGTCTTTCTACTCATCCATCCATACACTGGATAAAGGAGGTGTGATCTACAAGGTTTTCACAATCACACTATCACCCCTTGTAATCTACATTATTATATAATCGTCTTCAGGAGTCCAGAATGCTGGATTGGAGTTTGGTAGTTTCAGGTATTTACTTCTAGCCATTGCAATACATTAAAACCTAAGAGGTGTTATCTATGTAGTGCATAAGAATGTCCACCAGAGTGACCTCTCGACTCCATTTGAGATCTCTCAGCCACTGATTCTATTTCATCTCATTTTGCATCCCCCTTTTGTTCAAGAAGATACTCTCAGTCCCACGATGCCGGGTCCAGATTCATCCCCGGGAGTCATATCCTGTGTTGCCAGGAATGTTTACACCCCTGGGTGTCAGGTCCCATGTCAGGGGAGTGCAGTGAGTTTACCTGTCAAGGAGTCCCGCCTGTTTTTTGTCCCATGCCCTGGATTATTTTGAAGCAAATCACAGATATTGGATTGCCGGCTGCAGTCCGGCTCTCAAAGCCGAGTCGGATCGAGGGGCGTCGAGGTTAGCTAAGAAATCAGCACTCAGGAGACAAGCATGGTTCCATCACTCAGGGCTCGGAGCTCTCTCTCTCTCTCTGCCTCTGCCTCTGAGCTTGCTTTATTACATGCTCTTTTATACCTTCAGTACTTCCCTCTAACTGCAGGGTCAAACCCAGGTCAGACTTGTTTTTCACTTGTTTATCAGAAGTTAAGTAAGTTTTGGAAACACTTTCGCACTTTGCT
>PVKY010010319.1:0-12716 GCA_004027775.1 Bradypus variegatus
CTGTCAGGGATGTCACCCTCCTCACTGGCCTCATCTTCCCTTACCACCAGCTGCACTCAACAAGCTCCACTGACGGACCTCGAGACAGTCTCACCTCTGTGCCTTTGCACATGCTGTTCCCTTTTTGTTCGGTAAGTTCCGTCAAAGCTCAGATCAAAAGTCACCTCTTCCAAGAAGTCTTCCCTGACACCCCCGCCTCTTCTTTCTCTGGGCTGCCCTAACAAACTTTGTGGACTCAGTGAAAAAATACAGTAGCCCCCTGACACCTTCTGCTTAAGCTACAATTTCCTGCAGGGGAAGATCACATGCTAGTCTGCTTTGTATCTCCAGCCCTTAGCACAGGGCCTGGTGCCCAGTAGGTGATCTGATAAACGTAAGTTGAATTATGTGGAGTGGGAGCTCTATGAGGGAAGGGCCTGTGGCTCGTCCAGAGCTGTGCCCCAGTTTCAGGCCCAGTGCTCAGTGCACACTAGGAGCACAGCCAATCTTTGTGACATGAGGGTATGGACATGATGATGAAGTTCACAGGTGCCCCAGGAAGGAGTGCTAAGTGGGCCGAGGGGATCTGGGATGGCTTCTCTGGGAGGGGTGGGTGGCATTTGGGGGGCTGGGCAGAGGAGGGATGGCCAGTGAAGATGGGAGAAGAGTTGGGGTCAACTCCACAAATCTTTATAACACAATGAGAGTGCTTAGGGGGCACACTTGAAAACATGGGGAATAAAGGTGAAGGGAGAAAGGATCTGTGTGTGTGTGTGTGTGTGTGTGTGTGTGTGTTGGGGACTCCAAAGGCCAGCACAGGGGCTTAAGAGGTCAGGCTGAAACCTGGGCAGCCTCCTTGTGTGGACACCATTGGGAAATGTTGCTGTTAGGCTTCCCCCCTCTATGCTCCCAAAGCCCCCAGGATTTCCTTCTATCATGCATGGACTGTTTCCTCATTCATCTCTTCAGCCAGACCAGGGATAGCTCCTCAACTGCCCACTGGGGCAGACAGGTAAGAGAAATGAGAAAAGTGGGCTGGGTGCATGACACTAGGGAGTGGTGGGGACTGGGGCTAACAGGAGAGCCCAGGTCCCATTTGGCCACACAACTCTGGTCCATCACTACTGAGGAATGCAGGCCTGAGTGCAGCTAGTTCCACTGATTTTCTGGGTGATGCCAGAGATCAGATTTTCATCGGAAATTTTTCTAACTTTCATCATCGGCAACTTCTTCATGTTGTTAAAAAGTACCATGAGGACTAGACAAATCAGATTTCTGGGCCCTCTCTGGTCTGGGCCCTCGCATCTGTGACAATTCCAGGGATATGCAGGTCTGTGAGAGCAAAGAGGAGGTTCAAAGCAGCTCTGTTACTACTAGCTCAGGGCTTGATTTTCTGCTCATCTCTTAGGCCATGGAGTTAAAAGCCTAAGACCACCTTCCAAATTACACTCCTGAGTATCTCCTTCCATGAAAATCGTACATTAAAAAGAAGAAGGAAACCTTGCTTAGTGCTCACAAGTACCAGGCTCCACTTTAACTGCTTCCCACATCTTACTCCAGTTGATGCTTCACAACACAATTACAGAGTAGCACTACTGTTATCCCCTCCTGTTCATAATGGGAAACTGAGGTGCAGAGAGGGGAGAGCACTTGGCAACATCACCCAGTTGGTAAGTCCCAGGGCTCAGGGCTGGACGCAAGCAGCATGGCCGCTGGGTCCACACTGTTAGCCACCCTGCCACACTGCCCCAACGGAAAAGAAATTTGTGGCCTATTTTTTCCTTGGAGCTGAGCTTTAAATGTGCATAAATGAGGTGGCAGATCCTGCCAGCAATTACTGTGAAGACGGAGGCCAACACGGCCCATTTGGCAATTCTAACTTCCCTGGTGTAATCGCTCACAGACATTCCTCCATGGGGGCAGAGGGTTGGCATGTGAAGCCCAAATGTCTGATTATTAAGGTCTTGAGCTGCTGCACCAATGGCTCGTGATGGTTCTCAGGGGGCCACGAGGAGCCCCTGGGTAGACCTTGGGTGGAGGGGGGACATCTGAGGCTCTGAAAGCTGGGGTGCCTGGGGTGGCAGGTCTGGCAGGCACTCCCTGTGCCCACTCTGGCTGCTAATGCCCATGCCAACCCTTGCTTTTCCTATAACCCCATCCCTGTTAGCCTCTTTAAAGCATCGGGTGAACCCCCCAATTTGTATGTGACAGAAGATTCTACTTTGGGTAATTAATCAGTGCTTAATGAGGCCCTGCTTGTTGGCATGCTGGGTTTCCAGGCGTGGGGAAGAGATGAGGTGGGAAACGGGAAACGCCGCACCGTTCATTTGCTCAAACGCTGATTATCACCCTCATTAATGTGACAATGACTAGGAGCAGTAATCAGACCAGCCGCCACGTACTGAATGCCCACCCCGGGCTGGGCACTGAGCTGGCACTGAGGGCGCAAGGCCGAACAGGGCCCGGCTCCTGTTCTCACGGGGCTCGTGGGCCGGTGGGGGAGACGGGAAAGCAGACACAGTGCTGTGACAGCGGGAGAGATGTTTGACCGAGCTTTGAACAAGGTGCGAGGGTTGGGGGCATGAAAGAAGGAGGATGTGCTCAAGTGTGGTGGGGACAGGCAAGCAGTGGAGGCTTCCAGGAGGAGGTGATGTTTGAGCTGAAAAGCAGATGATGAGTAGGTTCAACAAGGTGGCATCAGCCAAGACACTTTCTAGGACGACCTAGAAATTGTCAGTTGTTCTTACTGATTCTAAAGTTCCCCATTTTTTTCTTTTCTTTCTCTCTTTCTTTCTTTCTTTTTTTTGTGAATGTGGGAAGAAAGACACCTAATCTCACCTTCCCAAAATACTTGAGAAGGTATTTATTAGAGAGGCTGGTGGCAGGAAGGGAGAGAAGCATAGTTTTATAATCAGTCTTAATTTGGGGGTCTTGGTGACTCCCTCTTGCCCAGAGCCCAGCAGGGACAAGGAGAAGAGGGGTACACACGGAAGGCTGAGGCTGGGGCCAAGTTCATCATGCTTTTCCATTCCCAGGGACACCCCAGAAAATCCTGTTTCAACTTGAGGCCAATCCTAGGCTAGGAGTTAAGGGCTCAGTAGCTGACACTGCTCCCTTCATCCAGAAGTTAGTTAGGGAAGGCCCGGAAATCCACACACACACACACGATCACCCAATAAACCTGGCATTTCCTGCTGTTTCATTCCCATCTGTCTTAGCCGAGCACTTACACCTGCTAAGGGCTCAGCAAGAAGTTCCATTCGATTCTCCCAACAACCCTCTAGGGAGATTTGAACGCCGAGTTGTAGAGACGGGTCTAGACCTGGTCAGTGTCAGAGCTGGGATTTGATGCCCCACCTGCCCAACCCAAAGCCCACCCGCTGTACTGTGGCCCCGCACTCTGCTCATCACTCACCTCTGTTAGCATCACGAGGCCCAGGAAATAGGAGGTGACCGACAAGGCCAGGATGAGCAGCTCCCGCCGATAGCCCCTGCGGAAGACCTTGGGGTACATGTCCACCACGGCAGTCACCAGGCTTTCCACACACACGAACTGCATGGGGAAGATATGGCAGTGTGAGGCCCAAGAGAAGGCCTGTTCCCAGCGGCCCTGGCTCTGGGTGACAGCAGGCCTAAACCCTTCAGGAAAAGTTTCATGAAGGAGTTCTTCCCAAAGTGCTGCAAGAATCCTGAGGAGAGGGTGATTTAAAGTGCTGGGCAATTTGGACCAGGTGTTGATGTATGCGTAGGAGTTGAGCAATACAGTGTGCCTGGTGCTGTACTCAGCATGGGGGGATACAGATGTTCTGTGTCTTCCTTCCCACTGGGCCTTCTCCTCCTTCTCACACTTGCTCACACTGACTGAGGGCCCAAGGAAGATAATAATCCCGACTCTCTCAGAGCCCCGTCATGCCCATTTAACAGGTGGGGACACTGAGGCTCAGAGAGGGGTCGGAGTCAATCAGTGAAGAAGTGGCAGAGTCAGGATGTGAACAGGGTCTCCTGACTCCAAATCTGGTTCCTGGTCTCTTCCCCCAGGCTGCCCCTCATCTGTGTGCCGGGCCCTCTTCTGGGGTCAGTGATTTAAATGAGACCCAGCACCAACCCTTGAGGTAAGACAGGGGTCTCTGTAACTATCCCAAGAGCCAAGTGCTCTGCTGATGGCAGGCTCTGGTGAGTATCTGTGGCCAGGATTTTGATCTGCTCATTCTCCAGGACTGCAGTCATTCCCCTGCCTTTTGCTTCTGGTGGGAAAGAGACCCTCTGCCAAGATGGAGGGCAATCAGAGATGAGCCAGCACTCAGCTCCTGCGTTTCCTCTGGGTGAGTCTTTCGGCCTCCACCAAGCTGTGCAGGCATAGACAGCAGAGCCTGAACCACAGAACATCTGTATCCCCCTTATGCTGAGCACAGTGCTAGGCACACTGTATTGCTCAACTCCTACACATCCATCAACACCCAGTCCAAATATCCCAACACTTTAAATCACCCCCTCCTTGGGATTCTCACAGCACTTTGGGAAGACCCCTTCATGAAAGTTTTCCACTCCTCCTTGCCCCGACTCAGGCAGAAGAGCCCTTCCCCTCACATGGTGGGGCCCCTGCTTGTTTATATCTATCTCCTAGTAAGAAAATGAGGACAGGGATCACATCATTCTCTTCTGTGTATATCCAGCACCTAGTACAGGGCCCCTGGCACAGAGGAGAGGCTCAGAAAATGTTTGATAAATGACTAATAATAATAGCAACCATATGGTGCTTGCTATGTGCCGGGCCTTGTGCAAAACAGTTTACATACATTAATTGCCTTAATCAGCATGCAAGTACTATTATTATCCCTGTTTTGTAAATGAGAACACTGAAGTAGTGGGAGTTTAAGCAATTTGCCCAAGGTCACACAGAAGAGCCAGGATTTGAACCAGGCAATCTTGTTTGGGAGCCTGGCTTTAACTGCTTAAGGAAGGTAGGAGGAGGAAAGGAGTCTTTTACTTCTCACCATGTGGGAAAGAGTCCCCTTCCCTGGATCCATTTCTTGACCCCCAAATCCTTTCCAATTCACTTCTGTCTCCTCAGGAAAGGAATTTCCATCCTCCTTGTGCACAAAGGCACTGAAGCACAGAGAGGTGAAGTGACTAGCCCAAAGTCACACAGCTGGCAAGTGGCAGAGCTGAGACTCAAACTTAGCCATGTATGCATCTAAAACCCAGGCTTTCAGCCTCTGAGCTACCCTGCCTTTACAGCAAGGACTGGCTCTCCTCCTTCTGCCTCCAGGGGCCCCAGGTTAGGAAAGGAGATGGGATTCAGGGAAGGCTGTTCATCTAGGATTAAAACTTAAGAGACATCAGAACACATGGGCTAAGAGGCAGAGAGACCTAGGTGCACGTCCCAGCAAGCCACTTGGCATCCCTGAGCCTAAGTTTCTTCGTCTGCACAATGGGGATAATGAAAGGGGCTCCTTGCTCATAGGGTCGTTATGGCGATGAACCAAGATGATGCTGTGATGTACCCTGTCTGGGCATGTAACAAGTGCAGCCCACCTGGGAGGGATGAAAGGGGTCATTCACCCTCTGTGCCAGATCCCTGGGGGACCCAGGGCCCCTCCTCACCTTGCAAAGAGACTATCACATCCCAGGGTGCTGCCTGGGCAGGCCCATCACACACAAGCCACTGATCACCCCCCCTCTTTGCCAAGGCCTGCGCCCTCAATAATGGAAGGGAAGATTATCAGCAAAAAACACCTGGTGCCTCAGCAGCTTGGCTTAGCAGCATTTTGTGCCAAATCCATTCAGGGGAAGAAAGTGGACTTGGCTGGGTTGACAGATATTGCCGGCCAGAGGGCTCGGGGGTTAAGTGACTTGTACAAGGTCATAAGGGTAAGGGGTGGCCCCTGGCCACAGTGTGGGCACCATCCTCCACATAGTCAGGGAAGGAGGAGGCTGGGTTGGGTGAGTCCTACTGCCTGCAAGTGTGAGAGGATGAAAGTGCAGGCTTCTTTGTGAAGAAAAAGGAAAAATGTATAAATGGAGAAACTGTGATTTCTAATTCTACATCCTTCATCCGGGAAGGCAGGTTGCCAAGTGGAGGGTAGGTCAGAAAGAAGCCTCCAGGAGGAGTTGGGGCTGGAGCTGGGTTCTGATGAATCCCGTGGCTGCCTGGGGCATGTCCCCGTGTCCCTGACACAGAGATGGGGAAAGGAAGAAGGAACTTTGCTCTGTCCCTGGGCCCTGAGAGCTTTGGTTGGAGGACAAGTGAGTTGGTGGGGCCGTTGGAGGAACACCGTAACCACAGCCCACTTGCAGAATTTCTGCTTGCAGTTGGTGCAGTTGGGGTAGAATTAGTTTAGCAGAATGGCAGTATTTAGCAATTAAGAAAAAATTGCATTGGGAGTTGGGAATTCCAGGGAAGGAAGACAGCTATGAAGAGTTGGTGGGACTTGAACAGATGTGTTTGGGGGTGACTGTGGGGACCCCCTGGCTAGACTGGAGGATGCTTTGGGAAGGAAGCAGGATGGGGACGGTGACAGTGGACAGGGCAGTAGCTACCAGCCTAGACCCAAGGGGCTGTCCGGAGAGCAGCGCCCAGCTGCCCTGCCCCCCGGTCCCGTGCTCCCCGCTCCTGCAGCCCCTTACCTGGCTGTCCAGACCCAGGAAGATGAGCATCATGAAGAACAGCGTGGCCCACAGCGGGGAAAGGGGCATCATTGTGACGGCCTTGGGGTATGCAATGAAGGCCAGGCCGGGGCCTGAAGAGGAAGGAGAGAGGGGAAGACGCGGGGTGGGGTCCATTCCCTCCCTCGTTGGATCATTATCTCAATCCATCATTTACGGAGGGCTCTCGGTGCCAGGTGCTATGCCTGCTTCTGCTGCTGCTCCTTTTTTTTTTTAATCATTTTTTAAATTGTAGAATATAACATATATGCATAAAAGTGATAACTTTCCAAGTGTAATTTAACAAGTAGTTTGAGAGCAAATATCAAAGAATATTATAGGCTACAATTCCACAGTTTCAGTTATTTCCTTATTATGAAATATATATACAGATATGCTATCTTTCAAAGTATGATTTAACAAGTAGATATATAAGAAATTTCCAGCTATTATGACTTACAGCACCATAGTTTCAGTTATTTTATTATGAAATATAACATTTATACAAAAACATGGATTTCCAGGTGATCCACCTTGTTTCAAATTACAATTTAACAAGTAGCTATAGCACAAATTTCAAAGGATGCTACAGGTTATAGTTCCACCATTTCAATTCTTTTCTTTTAACTATTCTAATACCTTAGCAACTAAGAAAAAGAAAATTATATGGAGACTCAGTATTCATAATCCTTCGTTAAATTCCATCTTGTCTGTTGCTACCCCTTCCTCTAGTTTAATCACTTTTCTGATCTTCAGGAATGTCTAGGCAGTGACTACCCCAACCTGTTCATGTTGAAAAGGGGCGTCAACTTTATGAGCAAAGGGGACACATCTAGTTGATGTGCTTGAAGAGGCTATTGCCTCCAGGTTTTGGGACTTAGCTGGCATAGAGCACTTTGGAGGATTTAAGTTTGTGATAAATAAACTTAGTGAGTGAAACTTATATAGAGTCCCAGATAGGGATCCGTGTATTCTTGAAGGTTTTCGGGACTACTGTTGACTTGGGCTTATATTGTGGTCATTTAGCATATCGAGGTGAAGCTTGCATAGGAGAAACCTCCAGGACACCCTCCTGACTATTTGAATTCTCTGAGCCACTAAAACCTTATTTTGTTGCCTTTCTTTCCCCACTTTTGGTCAAAAATGCATTCTCGATACCTCGATGCCAGGGTCAGGCTCATTCCCAGAATCCATGTCCCACATCACCAGGAAGTCTCATTCTTCTTGGGGGTCCTGTCCCATGAATTTATTTGCAGAGTTAGGCTTAAGAGAGAAACTTCACATTTGAGGAATGAAAGAGGTTCTCTGGAGGTGACTCCTAGTGCCTGCTTCTTATATAAATCCCTTAACTCTCCCAGCCACTCTTGAAGTTGGTACTGTAAGGATGCCCATTGTGCAGATGAGCAAGCTGAGACACAGAGAGGTAAGCGGGAGGGTGGAGCCTAGAGGGGCCAGGAATCAAACCCAGGCTGGTCCAACAGACAGACGCGTCTCCACTGTTCTCTCCAGGAGTTCTCAGGCCTAGCCTCGAGCTTCTACTGCTGCCAGTCTAGGGTGAGGCCAGGACCAGTCACCCCCACGACTCCAATTTAGGTCATCAGGGGTCCAGGCTTGGAGCAATGCTGTTCCGCCTGGGTTGATACCTGAGTGGCCCCTTGCCTCCTTTCCCTGGGCCACTTATTTCGGCTGCTTCAAATATAGGGCTTGGTTCACTTGCCCTTGGAATGAATCCTAATGATGTTGGGGGAACGTCCCCGATGTCCTAGCACAGTGGTTTAAGGTCACAGGTTCTGTGGCCAGGTGGCCTGGGTGCAAATCCTGGCTCTCTCACTATTTACTGTGATCTGTGTCTTAATGTTTCCACAGCTGAAAAATGGGGATAATAAAGCCCTATGCCATGCGGTGTTTTTGAGAATTCAGTGAGATAACACTGAATACTAAAAGCACTTAAAAAAGTAAATACTCAATAAATGTTAACTCTGATTATTTTTGTTTTGTTTTGTTTTGTTTTGCCTTTTAAAATAGCCTTATTAAAGTATAATCTACATACAGTGAACTACCCATTTTAAGAATATGGTTCAATGAATTTTGAAAAGTGTATTCACCCTGTGTTATGGTTTGCTAATGCTGCCGTTATGCAAAATACCAGAAATGGATTGGTTTTATAAAGGGGATTTATTTAGTTACCAATTTACAGTGTCTGAAGGCCATGAAAATGTCCAAATTAAGGCATCAACATGAGTATACCTTCACCAAAGGAAGGCCAATGGCATCCGGAAAACCTCTGTTAGCTGGGAAGGCACGTGGCTGGTGTCTGCTGATCCCGGGTTGTGTTCTACCTCCTCTCTCAGCAACTGCGTGTTCTTCAAAATGTTGCTCTTGGGATGTTTTGTCCTCTCTTAGCTTCTCTGGAGCAAAGTGTCAGCAAAAGCCTGCTTTCAAAGGCCATCTCCATAATGTCTCTCTAAGCTGCAGATGCAAGCTCCTTCTGTCTGAGCTCTTATACTGGATTCCAATGATTAAATCAAGATCCATGATAAATGAGCGGGGTCACACCTCCATAGAAATAATCCAGTCAAAAGGTATTAACCCACAGTTGGGTGAGTCACACCTCCATGGAAACAATCTAATCCAAAGATTCCAACCTAATCAAAACTAATATGTCTGCCCCCACAAGACTGCATCAAAGAACAAGGCATTTTGGGGGACATAATACATCCAAAACAGCACACCCTGATAACCACTACTGCCTTCAAGATAGAGAACATTTCCATTGATCCCCTCTGCTGTATATCCACTTTTGTTCCCTGTCATCACCCTGGGCAATGACTGATCTGATTTTTTTCACCTTCAATTAGCTTTGTCCATTCTACCTAGGAGTGGAATTGCTGGGTCACACAGTGAGGGTGTGTTTAACCTTATAGGAAATGCCAAGCTGATTTCCAAAGTAGCTGTGCCTTTTTATATACCATTGGCATGTTCAAGACTTCCAGTGGCTCCACATTCTCGCCAACACTTGATAATGTCAGTCTTTTAAATTTTAGCCATTAAGGTGGGTATGTAGGTCTACCATTAGTGGTTTAATTTGCAATTCTCTGATAACTAGTGATGTTGAGAATTTTTAATATGCACATATCTTTTTTTTTTATGAAGTGCCTGTTTGAGTTTCTTGCCCATTTTTCCTTTGGTTATTTTCTCATTGAGTTCTGAGGGTTCTTTATACATTTGGGATATAAATCCTTTGTCAGAGAAGCATTATGAATATTTTCTCCCAGTCTATGGCTTGCCTTTTCATTTTATTAATGGTGTCTATTGAGAAGAAGTTTTAAATGTTCTAATTATTTATTGCTAGCATATAAGAAATACAGATTTTTCTTTATTTTTCCTTTATCCTGTGACCTCGCTAAAGTCACTTATTAATTCTAGTGGCTTTTTTTCTCTTGTAG
Source organism: Bradypus variegatus (assembly GCA_004027775.1). Taxonomy (NCBI): domain Eukaryota; kingdom Metazoa; phylum Chordata; class Mammalia; order Pilosa; family Bradypodidae; genus Bradypus; species Bradypus variegatus. Next base: position 10,071 of record PVKY010010319.1, read on the forward strand.
GTTCCTTAGGATTTTCTATGTAGTCAATCATGTTATTAGTGAATAAAAACAGGTTTTATTCTTCCTTCTCAATCTTAATTAAAAAAATTTTTTTGTTGCCTTATTGCACTCTCTAGAAAACTCTGGTAAAATAATGAACAGAAGTAGAGAGAACATGCATCCTTGCTCTGTTCCCATCTTAGAGAAATGCATCCAGTATTTCATAATCAGGAAATTCACACTGGTCTAATACCATTGAAAATTACAGTTTATTCATATTTTACCAGCTTTTCCCCTAATATCCTCTTTCTGTTCCAATATCCAATTCTGGATCCCACATTGCATTCAATTATTGTATCTCCTTAGTCCCCTCCAATTTGTGACAGGTCCTCAGTCTTTTCACATCTTCCATGACTTAATACTTTGACGAGTACTGGTCCTTATTTTGCAGAATGTCTCTCAGTGTGGGTTTGTCTGATGTTTTCTCATGTTAGACTGAGGTTATGCATTTTTGGCAAGGTTATGCACTGTGTCATCAAAGCATCTTGTTAATAAGTCTTATTACTGGTGACATGGAGCTTGACCACTTGGTTAAACTGGAGTCTGCCAGAAGATTCGTTACTGTAACATTACTATTATTCCATTAGTAACTGATAAATATCTTGGGGAGATACCTTAAGATTCTGAAAATGTCCTGTTTCTTCTCAAACTTCTGCCTACTGATTTTAGCATCTGTTGGTGGATCTTGTCACAGTGATTACTGTGGTGTTTGCCCAGTGGTGATTTCACATTTCCTTATTCCTTCATTTATTAACTGGAATTCTTCCAGAAGGAAGAGCTGTTCCTTCACCTCCATTTATTTATTTATTTGGTTATTTATTTATATCATTATGGATCCTGGCTATTTGGTTTATTGTATGCATAATCATCCAGTAATACTGTTATTTATATGGCTACTCAAATTGTTCCAGTTTTGGTCACTGGGAGCTTCTTGCAGGTTGACTCCTGTGTCTCCATCCCTGTTCTGAGCACTGCCTTATTTTTTAGTACCACCAAATGTTCCAGCTTCATCTTGTCTTGCCCCAGCACGTGCATCAACTGCTCCTCCAAGGAGCCCTGGCTCCTTTTATTGGAGAATGGTGTTCAGAAACCAAGTTCTGAGCCCACGGTGTGCTCATTGCTACTGGGATGTCATGGCTTCTTGGCCCTCTCAGCACACTAAGCTCAGAAATACATGGATGTATATCACCCCTCCCCTGCATACATGTATTTCTATCTCTCTCTATACGTATACATACTAAAAACCATGAGTTCATACTGATGCCTCCCATTCCAGCCCAATGCCATAAATTCCCCTCCTTTTCTTTATTTGTAACTTTTTTCTCACATTGAAAAACCTGTCTTTTATTATCTATAATATAACATTTGTTCAATTTCAACATACTCACAGAATAAAGAATTGCTAACCCATATCTGTGTGAGAAAAATTTACTGACAAGAAAACACTACAATTATTTTTGTCTTTATCTATTTAGGTATCCAGTCAAAATATAGTTTTCTACAGTTACTTGGTGTGGTGGTTAGGTTCATGTGTCAGCTTGGCCAGGTGATGGTGCCCGGCTGTCTGGTCAAGCAAGCACCGGCTATCTGTTGCTGTGAGGACATAAATCATCGTGGACTTAAATCATCAGTATGTTGATTGCATCTGGGGCTAATCACATCTGCAGTCGGCCAAGGGGAGTCTCTTCCACAGTGAGAGGCATTTAATCTAATCAGTGGAAGGCTTTTAAGGGGAAGGTGATAGCTTCAGTGGACAGAAGAGAGAACCTTCATCTCTGCTTTGGCCAGCCAGCCTCTCCTGGGGAATGCATCGAAGACCTTCTTTGGAGTGTCAGTTCACAGTTTGCCACATGGAATTTGGACTCCAGCATCCCCACGGTTGCATGAGACACCTTTATAAAATCTCATACTATTTACAGCTATCTCCTGTTGGTTCTGTTTCCCTAGAGAACACTGACTAATAGGGTTAGTTCTTTTCTTCTCCATCAATATGATTACATTATTCATTTGGAATACAGTTAAGCTCACTTGTTACTCTTTGTATTCCATTTTAGATTCTACCCACCCAAAATTATTATGTATTTATTTGGGGGATATGTGAAATATTGCCAGAGCTAATAAAATATATATACACTCCATGTTGCTTTCCTACTAACTCCTTTCTATTTGTCCCTTCTTTTCACCCTTTTCCCACCTACCCTCTGCAGATTACCAGTCTTTTTAATTTCTAGTTTATCCTTTATATAGTTCTCTTTGCAAATGAGAAGACATTTTTTGTGCCTTCTATCTTGCATGATGTATACCTTACTATAGATAGTTGCTTTTTTTAATGTACAGTACATCTTGTAAATTACTCAATATCAGCTCATAGAGATCTCTCTCATTCATTTTCGCAGCTATACAGCACTTGATTGTGTAGATATACCACAGTTTATACCACTACTCTCCTATGTGGGCATTTAAGTTGTTCTCAATATTTTGCAACTACCAGAAATGCTGCAAAGAGTAACCTTGTAGAAATACAGCTAAGTTCTTCTCCAGATGAGCTGTAACTAGTCTGCAGACCTACCAGCTATGTATGAGAGTGCTATTTCCTCTATCAAGGTT
>PVKY010010320.1:0-12725 GCA_004027775.1 Bradypus variegatus
TTTTTTTTTTGCTTTATAGTTTTACAATCGTTATCAAAGGTCAGGGCTACTGGATTACAGCTCAACAATTTCAGGTATTTCCTTTTGGCTATTCTAAAATGCTAGACACTAAAAAGAAAGATCTATATAATGAGACAGTATTGGCAAACATTTGTTAAATCCTAATTTCTCATTTATACCTCCTCCCTCTCATTTGATCTTTCTCTCAGTCTTCAGGGATATCTGGGCAAAGACCACTCAAACTTCTTCGTGCTAGAAAAGGGTGTTAACCTTATGGGGTAGAGGCATGAATCTGGTTGATGTTCTTGGGGAGACTGGTACCTCTGGGGTTCAGGGCTTATCTGGCTTAGGATCAATCTGGAAGCCTTAAATTTAAGTAGATAGACTTTTAAAGTTCCAACAGAATTTCCAGAAATTGTGATGCAAATGATTTGAATTATTTAAAGCACTCATGGCTTAGGAAGAAATATTTACAGGGTTTTCCAGAATCCCCCCAGCTGTTCCTATTTGCTGCCCCCCATGATCCCATCACACCGCAGAGGCAAGGACGCAGGGCAAGGATGGAGCTCACGCTTGCCGTGAGCTGAAAGCAGAAATGTCTCCCGATCTCTTCCCCAACTGAGAAATGTTCCAAGTGCAAGAAGGCAAACTTGGCCATCCCTATACGCCCATGCTGTCACCAGCTTTAATCACAGCTTCAAATTCGAGGTGGCATTTCTAAGGACCTCAAACTTACAATTTCCAAAATGAGTGCCCCCCCACACACCTCCTTTTTTGACAACCTGATGACAGGTCTTCTTTTTAAGCAGTAAAGAAAAAGCCTCTTATTTAAAAGGTTTAACCGTCTCAGTAAGGTTGAAAATACAAATGCTTTCTTTTCTGATTATTGAGCTTTTCTTTTTCCACTAAAGGGCCATTAATGGAGATAAATGTTTAAGTATACACAAACATTCTAAGGACATTGTACAAGGGTTTTCAAGCTATATTTTTAGTTGGAAAAGGCCAGTGATTACACACTTGTTCTCAAAAAGTTAGCACATTCCTCCTAAGCATAAGAGACAAGTTGGAGTCTTGTTTGTAACAAATTTTCCTTTCTGCTTTTTGATAAATCCCAGTGTGACAGCCTACAAGCCTTCTTCCCTCGTCTGTTTTACTTGCTCATTAGGTCTTTAAAAGAAAATGCAAATCCTCATCTCTTCATTAACCCATCTTAGAAAATAACTCAGATGTTCCTAATTTCTCATCTGATTTATCAGACCAGTCTCCGATAACTTTTGAAAGCAGTCTATTCAACATTCTCAAGGACAAAGGACACTTTATAGAAATAAAAAGAAATCCTGACATACGCCCAAGAGGAGAAAAACACTAAGAAGTTTGGTAAATGTTGCTTGCTTACTTGAGGATTATTTCAAGTTCTGCTCAAATGGAGACACACATTATACTGAAAATGTTTGATTCAAGAACTTCTCTGATATAATCTATGAAAATAAAGGATGCTCCATTTTACTCTTTTTCACTCTACATTATAGAAGCCTGGCAGGCTAAGGGAAACCAACAATCCTAGGTATCCTTTCCTTTAAAAGAAAATAACAAGTACAGCAACATGATACCATCGAAATGAATCAAAACATGTTAATTCTTAACTCCTGACATCTCACCATGCATACACACACATATTTTTTTTTAACTGTCTCAAATTAAGTCTTTTTTCACACATCAACACTAACTAAATCCTAGGGTCTTCTCAGAATGTCTCCCCATGATCAGGAGGTTTTAAAAAGAGTTCTATTTACCGAAATCATTACAACACTGTTTATTTTCCTCAGAGGGAGGGCACAGGGGAAAGAAAGGATAGCAGGTGAGTTTTTGTGTAAAAAGTGACCCCATCATGCAAATTATCAAACACAAGCGATTCTCTTTCAGATCTCTGTTATCAAAGCTATCTCCCACCTTAACTGCATTTCTCAACTCCCCATCAGAAACAGGAAAATGAATGGAAGCACCATAGATGATGACCTATTGATCCCAACAAAAATAAATGCAGATTCTCTCCTCAAAGCCTGTCCAAGACTTGGGGGAAAATAAGGGAGGCTTGGGAGGGATGGTTTGCTTGAAGACGAACCAGAGACATTCTCAGCCACGTGATCACCCTTTAGGACCTCTCCGTCCACCTTCTCTCTTCGGATACCTCCCAGGGACAGATCCCCAGCCCACCAGAAGTCAACCAAATTGCCTTAAAGTTTTGCTTTTTTTTTTTTTTTTTTTTTTTTAAGATTCTCAGTACTTAAGGGTCTCCAAATTGGGGAGGGAGAGGAAGTCTTCCTAACAAAGTCAGACTACAGTTTGCAATAACAAAGCAGAGATGGTGTATCTGCTTGTGTGGGATAGGGCTCAGAGGGGGGGATCAGTGTTTTTGGTTTTGTTTTCAGAAGAAGGAATTGAAAGCTAGGCAGCCAAGATTTCCCAAGTATTCTGCTTCAGAGTAAGTAAATAACACTGGAGAAGGAAAGGTCTGAGAGGCTCCCTTACTGAAAACTCAACCAGCAGATCCTACTTAGAGAGTGAGCGAGGGGTGGGCATCTAATGTGCTCTTCTGCAAAAAAAAAAAAAAAAGTCTGCTGTCAGGGTCTAGAAAACCTCAGGTGGGAGAGCTTCGTCCCCTCTACCCAGCTAGGAGGCGGAAAGAAACTTAGAAGGGCACTGGGCCTTGGAGGGAGTGGGAAGGCCAATCTTCCCAGAGGGCAGGAGGAGATCTTGCCCTGCCTTTCCTTCCACCTGGTTCCCAGTGGGGAGCCCTGGCCATCCCTTGGGGGGCCTGTTGACTAATGAAACCGTAAAATCATAGGTCAGCCATCAGGCAAATAATAAACATACTTACGTTGCCCTTCCGTTAAGCCTGTTTAATGGGTCATCCCTACATGTAAATAGGCTTCCTACCCAGCCCCCATCGCTCCACCTGTATCAACAACAATGCCTCCGCACAATTATCTTACCTTAATGAACTTAATCTTTAATTTCCCAGCTTGGCCCTGGTACTCAGCTTCCTAACAAAGGAATTGGAACTGTTTGAGTCCCTGTGAGCCGCCTTTCCTCCAATAGCTAGGGAAACTTTAGCTACGACAAGGATTTTTGCCCCTTGTGGAACTGTCAAAAGCAATAAATATTTTTCTTTTTATTCCATCATTAGACCCTCCTAAGAATGCCTCCCCTTTGTCCACTGTAATTCCCAGAGCTCTCTGGGCAGGGGCGTTATTGTGGAAAATGAATCCTGAAGTGTTAACAATCCTGCCAAAGCGGCTACACTTTTTTTCCCCCCCGAGGGCATAACCGTTAGGAATGTGTCGCCTCGCCATAGCCAGCTCAGCGAAAAGAGCACTTGTGTTTTTTAACACTGGTCTTTGAGAAGGATGCTCAAGTTAGAGCATTGTGGTCACTGTAAATAGATGCACTCAGCAGAATAGAGCTTCTTCATTCCTAATTAGGGAAGTAACTCTAGAAAGACAGAATGTCACTTGCTAGGCTGTGCGTATTGTTGAGTTTGTGCTCGCCTCCACAATGTGAGGTAATTGGAGTTGTACCTTTTAGAAAGCTGCTAATTTCACATAAGAAGTGCTAACAAGACCTTTCTGGGCCATGTTTTCCTTCTTCCTTTTTAAGGAAGTTACAGACCTTCAGTAGTGGGAATGGCTGGGCCCTGGCCCGGCCGAGGAAACAGCAGTAATGAACCACTTCAGCCCACAGTTAGAAAAAGGAGGCCTCATTTTGGAGTCCTGAGAATACTAGGCACAACAAAAGGTTCTGTTTAAGCTTGTTATCCAGGACATTCTTACAGGCTACACAGCTTTCCCTGCAATGACCCTCTCCAAACAAGTGCATCAAGTTTGAGCAAATAGAAACACGCAACTTTCAAGGCTCAGAGTTATAGTTTTCTTTACAAAGCCATTTATATAATGTAAGCTGCAATTAGCATGGGACAGAGCAAGGAGATTTAGGCTGGAAAGTTCTTTTAACAAAAGATAGAAATTAGTGGAATAAGTAACAGTTAAATATCGGCTTCAGATAACTAGTTGAAAAGACCTTTTAAATCATTTACTAATAAAAAAATAAAATGATTTTGCTTCAGACCTTGTTCGTACCTAAGTGCAGTCTTTTAAATCACTGAACTGATTAATCTTACTAATTTTAAATTATCCAGCAAGAATGGATTGGAGCAAAAAAAAAAAAAATCCACACCACCCCAAATGAAAAGCACTATAGCTTTTAAGCCTGACAATTTCATCAAAATGTCCATAGGAATTACATAAAAAATTCAAATCATAATGAAATAAATTGCTACTTACATTATGAAAAGTCTGCAAAAGCTTTTTATAGACTTGAAATGCAGAAGTTATATAAACTGCACAGTAAAAAGAATTAGAAATTGACCTTTACAGATCAAGGGCTAAAATTAACAGTCTTCAGGGGGAAAGAATTCCCAGTTCACAATGGCTTTTAATGCCATTTTTCCCCCTACACTCATTTATCTAATAACCATGGCAAGGTTAGGATAAACAATGAACAGTATGTTTTCACATTTTCCACCTTTTGTGTCCTCCATATGAATTTCTAAAACACTTAAGAGAATAGATACATAAACCTGTGACCTTCGAATGAGCTTTTTGATACTCTCAACATTTTGAATAAAAAGATCAGAAAATGGAACCACTTTTACACAGTAATGAATTCCCTTCTGTTGGGTAAACAAAGCTAAATTTTAAAACAGAGACCTGACATTTGTATAGCTCAAGAAGCTGTTCTGTTCTTTTGGGGGTGGGCAGAAGTAGAGAGGGGACATTGTCAGTCCTTTACGGTGGGCTAAATAATGACCAGATCTACAATTCACGTAAAAAGGAGACAAATCCATTTGGTCGGGTTCAACAGAGAGCCACTGTTTCCAAGACAAGGACAACAGAAATGCCCAATTTTTACGACAATTTTCCCCCACCCCATGAACAATTAATTGTTCCATCTCACAAAAAAGAAGGGGGTTGATGGAGGAGGCCGAGGCCGCCATTATGGAGCTAACGCTTATTGACGGGAGCTACAAGGGCCTCCAAAAGTTACTCCAATTTCCGTCGAGCTTTTGTGCATCCGTTGTCCTGCCTGAAAGGCTCAGTTAGGTATTGTTGCAAAAAAAGTCTGCATCCACATTTGTTCCCCTCTAATTCATACTCCGCATTGTGAAGTTTTACCATTCAGGGGCTGATTGGACAGCGGCCCTGACAATGGCCAAGCGATTAGTCTCTCAGCATGGGCTGGGGGTGTGGGTATAAACCTAGGGATGGGGCTTGAATTCTCTGGGGCATTCAGCTTCCTCTCGGGGCCTTCCCGGGAGTCCGTGCCTCCCTTGCTGCAGGTAATGCATTCCTTCGTGCCGGGGAAACCGAATCCTTGTAATTAGCGTGTCCAGAACCGGGCAGGCCGCCCCCTCCCTGCAAGTCGGCCCTCGGGGGCCCTGGAGCTTTCTAAGGAGCTCAGCCCACGAAATGCTCCAGCCTCATCGAATTGAAAACTTTCTCGGGCAGCTTGGTGGGCTTGAAAACCAGCACAGGGGCGGGGAGCCAGAGCAGAGCGGTGATCCGGGACGCTTAACCCCTGGCACGCCAGGCCGCTCCGGGGGAAGGGCCGCTCCGCCCGGGCGCCGTCCCCGCCGGCTCCAGGCCTGCCCGGCCCCCTCCCCGCTTCTCTGGGGCGGGACGTTCCGCATTCGGTGCTAAATCACCGCGGCTGAGCAAGTTGTTAAGTGTACAGATGTCAGTCTGGTGTTTTACATGTCAGTAACTTGAATTAATTTACATTTATCTTCCTATTGTTTTATATCATTTTATGACAATGTGCCGCATAATATAATTTAAATCTTTAATGTACAACTAATTCTCTACCATTAATTTGCCAACATGATTACTGGATATGCCACCCGGGAAAGCAGGCTGACTTGAGATATGTATAAGACATTCCTGTGTTTTTTTACGAAGGTTTACATATGAAATGACAAAGATTTACAGCAGCTTTTTTCTTGGATTGTCTATAATTTTATGAAAACTACAATTTCAATGTGATTCCCACTGAAACTGAGGAATTCTGGATACCAGCTGGGAATAAGACACAAACGTAGCTCCTTCTTGGAGAAATTAATTAGGAAGCGCCGCGTTCTCGCTGCAGAGTCCGGAAATGGCGAGCGGCTCAGCCTTTTGACCGACGAGGCTCCCGCAAAGTCCGGCCGGGGCTGCGCCCGCGCGGGGTGGCCCCGGGGCGGCCGGGCGCCCTGACCCAGGCTCCCTGGGAGGTGGGAGAGAAGCGCAGAGGGCGCCGTGAACCGCGGCCACGTTCCCTGGGCGTCCTCGGAAATGAAGGAGGAAAGGGCGGTGCCTGGGGGCAAAGCGTTTCTGGCCGCGCTGACTACGCGGCGCCTCCAAACTTTCCCCGAACCGCAGCCCCGTTCTTGCGCCGGCTCTCCGCGCCCAGCTTGGCAGAACCGGGTCTTCCCGCCGCTCCCCAGGAGACCGGGGACCCAGCCCCCCGTTTGAGAACACCCAAACGTCTGCACCGTTAAAACGAAAAGAGGCGCACCCCAACCCTTATTAAACATTCAAATAGAAAAATTAAGATATTCTGGGCAAAAGAAGTGTTTAGACAAAGGCTGTCTGCTTCAATCTCCCCGTTAAGCGGGGAGCTGGCTGCTTGGAGGGGAGTGGCGGTGGATTCCGTAAATTAACTGAAAATCCCTGTTCTCTGGAGCCCAAGTTATCTCTCCGTTGCCTGCAGCTCTGGTTTAGAATGGGAGCCGGCTTGTTTACCGGTTTAATTAATGCTCCTTTCCAAGCAGGCAGGAGGGGAAGGGAAACGCAGTGACTCGGCGATAAACAGGTGTAGCTGGGCCTGCAGCGGGGCTCGGGGCCTGTGGCAGCCTCATCAGGCTTGACTGGGCATGACCCTGCCCGCGAAAAAGGTAGATGGCCCAGTCGGAAGCGCAGTAGGTGAGCATTATTTTAACCGCGGGCCTGTGATTGGAATGGCTTAAAGGGACAATCAGCGCTTGGGTTTTTTTTTTTCTTCTTCCTGCAGAATGCATTCTGATTCATTCCCGTCGCTGAGCCGCAAAGCAGCAGACCTTGACGAAATAGGTCGCGGGCCTTTTTCCCGGGTCTTTCTTCTCCTCCTCCTCAGCCTTCACCTCAGAACGTCAGGGAAGAGCCACTTAAGGAGGAAACCTCGCTCCGCGTCACGCTGGGGACGGGCTTTCTGCTGTGAAAAATCCCTGGGCATTTCTCTCTTTATTTACTTATTTCGGCTCTTAATTCCAAGAGCCTAATTTCTAGGATTGGACCGTCGGCGGCCTATGTGTTTCTGTGACCTTACAGATAACAGGAAAGCTTGGATGGAAAATGAAATTCAAGCGCCAGCTGATTTTAAAAACATAACTAAAAACTCATTTCCGGAGAGGGGGGGAATGGCAGTTTCTGTAAGCAGAGGCTGAACATGTTTTTAAATTAATGACTAGTCCTGGTATTTGCTAAATGATGGCTGTATTGGGAGGAAAAAAAACCATTTAGTCGTTAAAAACAGCAGGTAACCAAGGTGAGAATATGTTTCATGATTCAAGTCACCTTTTTGGGAGGCAGTATTCTCAAGAAACAGAAGTGAAACCAGGAGCTGGGTCTGTCAGCCATGCTGGCCTTTTCAAGAAAGAAAGGGTTTTTGTTGTTGTTGTTTTGTTTTGTTTTGAAATCCTGTCATTTATTGAATGCCTGTTTGGTGCCTAGGTGTGTTATTACTAATTCTGGCAGCTTCCCCACACGGTGGTTATGCTATCTCCATGTTTGAGAGGCCTGTAGAGAGAGTAAGTGATGTTCCCAAGGTCACAAAGCTTGGGACCTGCCAGAGGGGAGGATGAAAACTGGGGTGTCTCTGACCCCAGGGCCCTCTCCTTCCCCCCACTCTGTGAAGTAGCAGTGACCCTAGATACCTACAAGACTGTGGAGAAGGGGATTCCATTCCAGGTAAAGACCAGCTGTATCCTTGGTGACGGGACACCTGCAGAATTCCAGACCAAGTTCCGGGTTCAGTTCCATGGGGACCCAACCCACGTATAAACAGAAAACACTTTTCGGAATACAGAGTGGTTTCCTTCTGGAAAGCTTTCTAGGCTGGGAGTTAGGATCTTTCTGTTTCATCACCCTTTAATGTGTGATCTTGAGCAAGTCACCTACTGTTCTGGGATGGAGGCTTCCTGTTCTTTGTGTGAGCACTTGCCCCCCTGCTGGCCTCAGTGTGCGCAGACAGAGAGCAGGGAGCCCGAACGACCTGCCCTGGGTTCACATGCATTCATCTCTGTGAAGAGTTGGTCAAAAGTACAGGTTTATTACCAATTTCCTAGAGTTATGAAGTCCTAATACAAGAATACATGTGCATGTGTTTTGAAAGGAGTGAATTACTATGCAAGTAGGAGAATTATTATTAAAGACTAAAGTCCTTAGCTCCTAATTCCTAAACATGAAAAGTCTGTTGACATTAACAATGGTGTTAAAAGTTCTCAAGTCATAGAATTTTGATGGAAGAGGCCATTAGTTATGACAAAATGATATTAATGTTGGCTAAAGTCACTTCCTATGTGCCAGTGTTGTAAGTACTTGACATGTACAAATTAGTCCTCACCATAACTCTGAGATAGGAACTGAGGCACAAGGCTATTAGGCAATTTGGGCAAGGGCACATGGGTCATGGATGGAAGGACCAGCATTTGAACCCAGGCAACCACAGTCACTGGGCTATATTGTTCCCACAAGAGAGGGCCTGTATTAGCCTCCCTCTCCAGCCCACATCTTTAAGATTTGTGATGACATTGAAGCCCAGAGGTTTAACGATTTGTCCAATATCACACATTTCACAGCAGAACCAAGAGTAGAGTTTGGATCTCATTATGTCCCAAAGCAGCTACATTTATATGATTGCTACTCATTTCATCCAGCCTTAGCTCCATCTGGAGACTCACTGCTCTGCACCCCAGGCAGGTTCCTTAACCCTCTCCAAGTCTAAGATAATAGTGTCCGTTTCACTGTTCAGCAGATTAAAATGAAATAACACACATAAATATTCAGCACAGTTCCTGCACTGAGTAAATGCTCAATAAATCCACCTCAAATAAAATGCAGGGTAGAGGATGACAAACGTGTACTGGGAGAGGCCCTGGCTTGGATGTGGCTGCCCCTGCTCAGTGAGTTGGGGCCCAAGCTAAGGTGAAGGAAAAGACACAGGGCTGGCCAAGGGACTGGGGCACAGCTGGGAGGAGGGCAGAGGCCTCCAGTTCTGGAGGACTGTGGGGTCAGCCCCTCGGGTACCAGAGGGTCTCCTGGAATGATTCCTAAGGAGATGTGGGCCTGACGGGCGCAGGTGAGGTGCTGACTAAGGGAGACAGAGAGGGAAAGGCAGCGATCAGCAGGGCTGGAGGAAAGCAGGCTGGGGAGGCCAGAATAAGAAAAGTGACTGCCTCAGCCTTCAGCCCATGACAGGTGCTTGGTACCAGCTCTTCTGAACAAACTAAGGAATGGCTGTGGGCTCCCTTCTCATGGGTGGTCTCTGGAGACCTCAGTAACTGCTGGTTCAGCCCCATGGAGAAAAGAAAGAAGGGATGACATGGGCGCTGAGTGGTGGGGAGGAACCCCAGAGGCCTGGCTGACAGGAGGCTGTCCAAGGAAGAGAACTCCCTGGGGAGGCATGTGTTTGTGGGGTCGGGGAATGGCTACCACGCTGTGGTGAGAGAGAGTCCAGCATCCCATGGAAGCGAGACTGGCTGAGGGGAAGTTGGAGCCATTGCAAGGGTGAGGCAGCTGCATGTCAGGTTGCCGAGGTTCCAGGTCCTGGAGCTTTTGCTGTCCTTGAGCCCTCATAGAAGACAGTGACAGGTTTGGGGGGTGCAGAGGCCTCGGGCTTGGGGGTTCTCCAGCAAAGGTCTTGAGGAAGATGCCCTGGCCCCAAACAATGGTTCTCTGCCCTGTAGTGATCCCCTGGGCCCTGTCCTGTGATTTGTCTCCAAGGATAAGCTATAAACTCTTGGGTTTTGGAGGAGGTGCCCCAATCTATAGTTTCTACTTCTCTAGTTTAGGAAGTTTCTGGTTAAAGGGTCTTGAGATTTGGGGAGAAATATTCCACCTGAATTTGAAAAAAAAAATCTGAGGAACTGGACGTGGGAAAAAAATCTGATCCCTCTACCCCTTACTCCCTCCCCCAAAGGTGTGACACGTAGCAGATGCTCAACAGCTCTACGTTAATATATGAATAAAGGGAGTACCAGAAGTGTTTATTATTGAACACCCAAAAAGGTAAAATAGTTAACAAGCCACCATAAAGAGGGCACTTCCAGCCACCTAAACTCATGAGAAACAGGCAAAACCTCTGGGTCAACACATCCATGGACTTTTGTCCTCTGTTTCCTCATCTGTGAAATTTCCCAATTGGGATACTGTGGGACCAAAGAGTCAGTGACATAAATGTAAATCACACATGTTAAATAAGCCTAAGGGATATTATCTCATACACAGAGCGAGCAAGGAATATTAAGTGAGGAATTGCATGATTTAAAACATTCTTTGAAATTTGCTAATTGTTAAATTGCACTTGGAAAGTTATCACTTCTATGTAACATATGTTATATTCTACAATGAAAATATGATTAAAAAATTCCAGTCATATACTAAAATAGAAGAAAATAATGATCCCCTCACATGAGTTCCTGTCATCCAGTTGCAACCATTATCAATTCACAGCCAGTGTTGTTTCACATACTGTCCATACTGGATTATGCTGAAGCAAATCTCAGAAATATTATTTCCTTCATAAGTATTCCAGAATACACTTCTAAAAGATAAAGTTTCTTGAACGAGCATAACCATAGTTCCATCATCAACCTAAAAAATTGACAGCAGTCTCTTAGTATCATCAAATATTGAGCTGATGTTCAAATGTCTTAATTTATCTCATAAATGGGCTTTCACTGATGGGATTTCAAATCAGGATCCAAAGAACCTCAACATCTGACATTTATTTGGTCAGGGAAGGACTTTCCCCTAAGCCTACAGATGTTGGGAGACTTGGGGCCAGAATTTGCCTCAACCTAATCAGAGCAGCGATTCCCTGTCATCTTCTTAGGAAGGGTTCTTGGACATTTAACAACTGATTGAGAAGCCCTTTTAAACTCTGGGGACCCACTAAGAAGGGGTGCTTAAGGTATGTAATGGGAATGTTTGGGGTGGGGTGTGTGTGTGCAGACAGCCACTCCATGCGAAGTTCTAGTTTAAAACAGAAACTTTCAAAGCAGGCACTACAGTTCCTGCCTCTTCCTTCCAAAGCCTGCTCCTCCTCCTTAAAGTCCCACCTCGACCGCCAGCCCTGCCCTGCCTTCACCGCCTTCCTCAGCTGCTCTGTAGCATTTAGCACCTACCACCTTCTTCATCGTTTGGCTTCTATTACTGCTTCCTTGGAGAATTAGCTGTTCTGCACAACATATATCCTGCCTCTCAACTGAATTCTGAGTTCCTAGAGTTCAAGGACCCCACAGCATCTGGCACGTTCTTGATCCAAGTACCCAACACATGTAGGGACCTGAAAGGCTTGCAGTATGGAATCCTCTCAAACTAATATTCTTCAAATACTTGTTTAAGATTTATCAAATGGAATATACCTCGTTCTATATATTCAAAATATGGGATTCGTTATATACACTGAACACACTGGAAACACTTTTTATTCTTAGCAAAATATTGCACATACATAGTTAGAGATCAAATAGTACATAAATGCTTATCGTAAAATGCTACCGCTTCTCTCACCTGGAGTCCACTACCCAGAAACAACCTTTTTGGTTTGCTTGGTGTCTTGTTCTTCTGGTGGATCAAGAGTTGCCAGATTTTGAAAAAAAAAACTGAATTTCAGATAAACAACTTAAAATATCTCAAATACTGCATACTATTGTATTTTGTCTGGCACCCTTAGGTGGATCACCACCCCTCATAACTGCAGTATACTTGTATCTCTATTTCTTCATTTATCAGCTTTTAGACAGTATCTGTAGAATTCCCAATGTGAGAGAATTTCAGAGTTCAATTTTCATGTTATTTTCTATTAATCTACTGTTTGCCTTTGCAACTTTAATAAAATGTTTAAACCTGTATTTAATGATCCATCAACTTTTTTTCAAACAAAAGTTCTCATGAACCAACTTAGAAATGCGGATACATAAAAACAAATTTAAAAAGTTATTTTCCCCATAAAATAACCCCAAGTGTTCAGAAAGGGTGACCTTTTTCAAGTTGATGTGGTAAGGTGTTAGTGACCTTGATACAGCATAAATATGTGTACTGTAATGTGAGATTTCTTATAGATGCGGCCTGGTTGTTTTCCTCTTGGAGTTGTACCTGATTTTATTGCCAGTTTTCATTTGAATCCATCGGAGAATGGGATGATTCCGTTTTTGTTCCTTGGCCAGGAATCACTTGATTCTGAAAGTCTTGTGGGGAGACATGGCAGGGCTGGGAATCAAAGTCACACATCAGATGTGACCTCTTGACTGCCTATTTTGTTACTTGGAGAATATTATTACTAGTATTCCATTCTTTTCTCTACCTTTTCTTCCCCTTTCCACTATATTTTTAGTTTTACATTATTAAGCTTGTTAAAATGTATATTCTCTC
>PVKY010010321.1:0-12712 GCA_004027775.1 Bradypus variegatus
CCCACTTCTCGGAGCCCAGCCCTTCTTTAGCACCCCCAGCTCCCAAAATTAGTTAATTAATTTGTTAATTAATTCTGCAGTTGAGGCTGGGTTGAGCCCCTCTTCTTGCCCTCAGCAGATTGCTGATTCTTTGGGTTTTTTTTCCCCCCTTTTCAGGGAGTCAGCAGCAAGACAGTCTGTGAGATCTGGGTGGGGAGGGGCACCAGACCCCTGGTCCAGGGAACTTACAATGTTCGCTGCGATCTTGGCTTTTCCTCCAATTCCAAACTTGCGTCCGATGTGTGATTGGTTACTGGAGACCCTGAAAACACTGTTTCATATAGTTCTTGGGTGGTTGCCAGCTGCTCTAGTATATTCTTAATCCAGCTCATTTACCTCATAGTCAGTGAAGCTTCCAAGCCTTTAGAACATCATCAAGCTTACAGTCCCTTGGTTCTTTGGTTTTGTGTGTGTGCATGTGTGTTTCTTTACTATGTCTTCATAGTTTCGAAGGAAAGCTGGAAAATGCCCTGATGAGGACTACTAGCCAAATGCCATTTCTCTGGGTTTACACTGTTCATTTACTAATAAACCTTATTTTCACAAACTGCAAAGACATAGTTCAGCTCAAGTCTAGTGAAAGTAATGGGAAAATATCAAATATTCTGGACTAAACTAATCAACAAAATGTGTGGCGAGGCCTGGCACTCTCCTTTGCATTGTTCAGAGGCCATTAGAAGCCACAAGTTGGTTTGAAGATTTTTAAGGTTCTCGGTCTGCACCATCAAAATGCTCTGCAAGGAGGTGGGGCTGCCCACCGAGCCCCTCTGGGGAGGGAGCAGCCTGTGTGAGTGCTCAGCTCATCTCCTCCTGGCCGGAGACTGGCTCCAAGTGGTTTTTAAATTTTTTAAATTAGAGATGTTATAGGTTTACAGAAAAATCATACAGAAAATGCAGCATTCCCATACACCCCCTATTATTAACAGCTTGTATTAGTGTGGTGCATTTATTACAATTGATAAAAATAGATTTTCATAATTGTACTATTAACTCTAGTCCATGGCTACACCAGGGTTCACTGTTTGTGCTGTACAGTCCTAAGTTGTTGTGTTTAAAATTTTTTTTTCTAGTAACATATATACTACCTGAAATTTCCCCCTTTTACCACATTTAAATATTTAATTTAATGCTCTACATTACGTTCACAATGTTGTGCTACCATCACCACCATCCATTACCAAAACTTTTTCATCACTCAATATAGAGACTGTGTACAACTTAAGCACCAACTCCTCATTCCCTAGCCCCACCCCATCCCCTGGTAACCTCTACTCTGGATTCTGACTCTATGAATTTGCTTATCTGACTATTTCATATTAGTGAGATCACACAATATTTGTCCTTTTGTGTCTGGCTTATTTCACCCAACATGACATTGTCAAGGTTCATCCATGTTGTTGCACGTATTAGGACGTCATTCCTTTTCAGGGCTAAATAATATTCCATCGTATGTGTATACCACATTTGTTTATCCACTTGTCTGCTGATGGGCACTTGGGTTGCTTCCATCTTTTGGCGACTATGAATAATGCCGCTGTGAACATCCGTGTGCAAGTACCTGTTTGACTCCCGGCTCTCTCACTCTTCTGGGAATATGGCTGGGTCAGGTGGTAATCCTGTCCTTAACTTTCTGAGGAACCGCCCAGCTGTCTGGACTGCTGCCAAGTGGGTTTGGAGCCCAGGCCTCCCCTTGCCCAGCCTTGGCCACCCGGCCCTGGGTGCCGACTGTGTCCTTGGGGTCTTGAGCCGTTTCCCACTGAGGACAGAGCCCTACGCTGCAGAAGGAAGGTGCTTAACAAGCATCTTGTTCTCTCGTTGCCCACTGCCACCCCCGGGATCTGGCCTGAGTCCTTCTGCCAGTGACCTGACGTGTCCAGGTCCTGCCCTGCCCCCGACCGGCCCAGGGCTGCCCCTGCCTGTGCATGGCCCTGGGCTGGGAGGCAGCATCTTCTGAAATCTCAGCATCACAGGCCCCATGTCACCACGGGCATCAGCCTGAAACCAGGATGCAGCATGTGGAGCAGCTGTGTCCTCAATCCTGGCCGACTGTCCCAGCTTCCGAGGGTTACCAGGAACCGGGTCGTTTAAAACAACAGGAACATACTGTGTCCCAGTTCTGGAGGCCACAGCCTGAAATCCAGGTCTTGGGGGCCTGGGTGCCCTGTGACCTCTGTAGGGTTCCCGTGGTGGTTTGCCGGCCATCCTCAGCATTCCTTGGCTTGTGGAGGCACACCTCAACCTCTGCCTCCAGCACGTGGCCGTCTGTCTGTCTGTCTGTGTTCAAAATTCCTCTTCTTGTAAGGGCCCCAGACATATTAGATTAAGCCCCCCCCCAATCCAGTGTGGCCTCATCTTAACTAATCACATCCTCAAAGATCCTATTTCCTAGTAGGGTCACATTCACGTGACTGGGGTTGGGACTCAGACCTGCCTTTTGGGGGACCCTGTCCCCAGCCCCAGCCCCTGACCTGAGTATTTACCCAGATTCCCTCTGCCGGAGGCCCTGCAGCACAGTGGGCTTCCCAGGAGCCGTCCCACTCCATTCTCATTATGATCCAACACAGAAGGTGCCGTTACTGTTCTCACTTTACAGCAGAGGACACAGACTCAAAGATGAAGAAACTGGCCCGAGAAAGCAGGGGGGTGGTTGCCGGGAGCTGGAGGGGAGAGGGGAGTGGGGAACGACTGCTTCCTGGGTACAGGGTTTCCCTGTGGGCGTGAAAAGGTCCTGGACTAGTAGTGGTGACAGTTGCAAAAGATCGTGAATGTACTTAATGCATACTTTAAAATGGCTACAGTGATGAATTTTATGTTATCTGGATTTTACCACAATTTTCCAAAAAGGAAATAAAAAAGAAACTTGGACAAGGTCACAGCACTTACAAATGGAGAAATAGAATCCACAGCTAGGCCGGTCAGCCTCCGTGTCAGACTCTGCAACAACATAAACCCCTCAACCTGAACCCCGGAGAGCCCCTGGCAAAGTCCAGACACCAAAGTTCCATCACTACTACTATAATTTCCAGAGATGCATCATTAGATGATTTTGCAGGGGATCCCCTGCAATATATCTGGGGGCACAATTTCCTTTTCAGTTTCCTCATCCTACACTCACTCAGCAGCCCATTCTCTAACAAATCCTGTCCAAACAACGGGTCTATCAATGGATGGAGAAATGAACTAACCACTCAACCATGCAAACCACCAGGCTCATGAACACACATCCGATTTGGTCAGTGCTTGCCAACAGATTATCTGGGTTGGGTGTCACCACCCATTTTGCAGCTGGAGAAATCATGAGCCAGAAAAGTGATGTCAACTGTGCCAGGTCCGAGGCAGAAGTGGGACTGGTCTTTGGCTTCATGTCCATTCATCCTTCTTCAGCCCAGCCCTGAGCAGTCAGCCCCAGCCAAGGTAGAGCAGTGATCTGGAACTTGCTCCTTCTCCTGAGACCCTGCAGAACAGGGAAGAGACGGCTAACGCCAGGGCTTCCAGGGTTTCTCGGACACAAGTTTCCACGATGGCCGTGGTTGGTCCTGGGAGATTCTGGGGGTTAACCCCAACCAGCAGTGAGGGATAGGAAAGAGCCATCTGCACTTCTCTCCATGTGGGAAACACCTCCCGCCACAAAAGTATTTTGTGAGTGTTTATAGTGCCCACATTTTAAACTTTGAGTTGCCAAAACATGAAGCACACATAGGCAGCTAGCAGCGGAGAGTGAGGGCAAACGCAAGGTAACTGTAAGGAGCCAGGAAACTGGGGCTTAGCCTTGTCTGCACCACTGTGGAGAAAACTAGGGCAAATCATTTCCCCTTCCCAGGCATCTGTTTTCCTCATCTCTGAAAATGAGGTATCAGACTAAAGATTTCAAAGATTCCTTGCAACTCCAGAATTCTATGTTTCTCCCTCCAACAGAGGAAAATGATTAAAGAGTTTGTTAGTTTTGTGTGGGTGTGTATTTGATTTGATTTGATTTATTCCAATAGTTGCCACTGTGTTTCACTTCTCTTTGCAGATATGAACCCAGAGGGAAAACGTAAATAAACTCCCAACTTCAGGATCTTAGTTCCAAGACACTGATGAATTCTTGCCTAAATGCAATTCATTCTCTAACTGGTTTTGGGCATCTGTGCTTAACTTTTCTACAGAAATGAACTATTTTTCAGGTGGAAAGCATAATTGCGGCAGGGAGGGAGTTGCTAAATCCTAGGTATGAACTCGAGCCAGATGTGAGAGGGTGAGAAAATAAATGACTGAGGCTTGCGCTTTTCTCCGCTAGATTTAATCCCTTCTCCACGGGTTTGCGGACTGTTTCTGTAATTAATTGAAGGAGGTATTTGTCATCTTGGGTTCCTTTCAGCAGAGATGAATGGAACGCAACTTTCTCAGGAAGTTTTTGACAAAACACTGTTTGTGGCCAGTGCCAGGATGTACACAAAGACACGGGGCAGTGTGCGCCGGGAGCCCAGGTCTGTTGCGATGCCCAAGCTGGAGAAAGACTGTTTAGACACAAAGTGTCTCAGGAGCGATTCCGGTGAGATTAACGTGAGTGGGGTGGCTGCAGAGCGTGCCCCGCGTTAACAAGGGAAAATGAATGCCTGGCACTTGGGCCAGCTCTTGTCGAAGCCCCACTCTGACAAAAAGCCTTCTGGGGCATTGTGCACGGACTTGCAGCAAGACTTTAAACCTTTTTAGCTGGAAAGCTCAGCCTGCAACCGCTCGGGGAACAAGCACTGTTCCTTCCTGTGGATGAGTCTTAGTTCTTAATCCCTCAGCTTTACCACCCACCTCCACTGAAATTTTTTTCACTGTATCTTGGTAACACATACCTAACATAAAATTTCCCATTTCAACCACTTTAAGTGTACGATTCGATGGTGGTCATTACATTCACAATGTGAGGCTACCATCATCACCATCCATTACCAAAACATTTTCATCAACCCAAAAGAAACCCTGCAGAGCCATACTCTTACGTGGAATGTGCAACAATTTGTGAGGGAGGTAGGTATGGCATGATCGTCTTTGCTGCCACGTGCAGAAACTGAGGCTCAGGGAAAGTTAGCAGCTTGCCTGGGTCTCCTGCAGCTCACAAGAGGCAAAGCTGGGATTTGAGCTCAGATATGTTAACTCCTTGAAGTTAGCACCTCCTGAGTGTGTCTACTGTGGGGCCAGCATTGCGGGAAGGGCTTCGCATTCACTTTCTCATTTAAGGGACAAACCACCCTATGAGGGAGACATTACTACTATGTGCTTTTCCAGATGAGGAGACTGAAACTCAGAGAGGTTAAGTAACTTGCACACAGTCACACAGCAAGTGACTGGCAGAGCATGCCCATTCCACAGACCATGTTACTTTCCAAAACATATCTACTTCTTTAGTCTCACACGAATCTTCACAAAACCCCAGTGATAAAGGTAGGGTAGAATTTATTACTCTTATTTTCTAGACAAGGAAACTGAGGGTCAGAGAGGCTAAGTGACTTGCTGGAAGTCACATGATAGCAAGTAGCAAGGCTGGGACTTGAACTTGGGACTTCTATTCTTGGAATGCAGCTCTCTAATATCCAGGTAGCTTCTGCGAGAGGCTCCCTGGTGCAAGGAAAGAAAGCAATTGGAGAATTTAAAAGAAGGGAGAAGGAAAAAATAAGAGATCTGCTTAAAAGAAAAAGACAACAAACAACAATAATACCACATCGGTGGTTTATTCTGCTTGTGACTCCCTAAGACAGTTCAATTTTGTAAAACAAAAATCACGTGTATATTTGACATTTTGTTTATTTTAGAGAAAATCCTTCTTCATGAACACTTTTCTCGTTAATACTTTCACTGTGAATCTAACCTATATACATAATTAAATGAAATATATGTTCAGTTTAAAGAATGATAATTAAACCCACACCCAATTGCCCTTCACCCAGTTTAAGAAATAGTTGTATTTCTTTGTAGACATTAAATTGTAAATTATTTTTTTCTCTCAAGATATAATATTTTGCCTTGTTTTTGTTTTTATTTTCTTCTTACTCCCTTCTTCAACATTTCTCCCATTATTTTATGATAAGAAAGCTGGAAAGTAAATATTACTTCCTCAAATCCTCTTTTTATGTAAAAAAAAAAAAAGGGAGTAAATACAATTCCATTCTTAGGGACAGACCTGAAAGTGGGCTTGAACACAGCAGTCAAAAGGTGGAAACAACTCGAGCGTCCATCAACAGATGAAGGGACGAACAAAATGCACCACAGATGTAAACGGAATATTACTCAGCCCTTAATAGGGAGGCTCTGATACACGCCACAACGCGGACGAACCCGGGAAGCATTATTGCTCAGTGAAATAAGCCCGATACGAAAGGTCTCAGTGTATGACGCCACTTATGTGAAATATCTGGAAGAAGCAAATCGTAGAGACAGAAAAGAGAGTAAAGGTTGCCAGGGGCTGGGGGGAGGGAGATGGAGAGGGACTCTACTTACTTACTTACTGGGTACAGAGCTTCAGCTTGGGGGGATGAAAAAGTTTGGTAATGGATGGTGGTGATGGTAGTGCAACACTGTGAATGCAATTAATACCACACTTAAAATGGTTAAAATGGCAATTTTTATGTTACATGTATGTTACCACAATAAAAAAATTTTAAATGTGGGTAAAAAGGAAAAACAGCCCAAGGAAGCCAAAGCTTGGTTAAGAAACGAGGTTTCAGTTGGGTTGGGCCATCACCTTCACCACTCGCTATGCAACTTCAGGAAAATGACCTCACCACTGGGAACCTCAGGCTCCTCCTCTGTAGACTGAGTGGCAAAGCCTCCTTCTCAGGGCTGTTGTGAGGATGGGAATAGCACAGGCACCCAACCAAAGAGAACTGACGTTAGAGCACAACCTCTTGACTTAGAAATCATTAGAATCCAGTGGTTTTTCTTATCGCCATGAGAGCCTTTGACTGACAAAGCCTTGTCCCTCAACATCACCTCAACCCTGCTGAAGGCAGAGTGGAAACCAGGGGACCCATTTCACAGATGAGAAGGCCTGGTCTCCCTTCCAGTGGTGCAGCTGCCACCAGGCAGAAAAATACTTTAAAGCCAGATCCTCTAGATCCTGATCTGGTGATTTCAAAAAGGGATGTTAATTTAAAAACAATAACTGTGATTCTAGTCCTTGTCTAATAGAGCACAAGTAGAATGCATGTCTCAAACTTTCTCTTAAACTTCTGGTAAAATGTTCTATTTTCCCCTCACAGCTGTGCAGGTGACAATTAGAGGGAATTAGCAAACTGCATCAGGAGCCTCTTCATTTTCCTCTGCTCCTTTGCACTTTTCTTTCAGCTGACGTATTTAGGGGCAAGCAGCGTCCTTGTGTGATCACAGCTGCGAAGCCAACTGCCTTTTAATTACCACGCTGCAAAAATCATGTCTCCTCATGTCAGTTTAGCACCTCTAATTAGTCCATAGGTGGATAGTGCATCTAGGAGGGGAAAAATGGGCCGCGGCCCGGCTTGATTCCTTGCAGGGGGAGAAGATGCGGCACTTCTGTCTGCCGGGCACCTTCTCCCAGCTCTGCAGAGCCAGCTTCTACTCACCCATGCAGGCCCACTCATGGCCACCTCATCCAGGGAGCCTTCCCTGCCCTCCTTCTGTTCCCCCGGCACTTTCCTCCCCTTGGCCGTGGACTGAGAAGCGGCTGGTTGCCCATTTCACTGACTGGTCTTCGCGCTCCTTGAAGGCTTCCTCTCCATAACCTTGCTTCTTAGCATCCCAAGGCTGCTGCAGAAAAAACACCGCTAACTGGGCGGCTTAAGGCAACAGAGATTTATTCCCTCGTGGTTCTGGAGGCCAGAAGTCCCGAACTTAAGTGCCAGTGGGGCCGTGCACCCTCTGAAGGTTCTAGAGAAGGAGCCTCCCTTGCCTCTCCCAGCTTCTGGCGGCCCAAGAGTTCCTTGGCTCCGCAGCCTCACTCCAGCTCTGCCCATCTCCACACAGCCGTCTCCCCCTCGGCATCCTCGACTCTGGCGTCCCCTCTTCTTCTTGTAAGACACCAGTCATGTTGGATTTAGCACCCCCTAATCCAGCATGGTCTCATTTGAACAAATTACATCTGCAAAGACCTCATTTTCAAATAATGTCATGCACTGAGGCGGGGTGGGGACATCAACATATTTTTGGAAAAGAGGGAGAAAAGGGGGAGGGAGGCAACAGGGTCACAGAACGCCTCCACGACTCTGTCCCCAGACAAGCACTCGCCGCCCTCTTCACGCAGAACTGAGCTGAGGAGGACGGGAGCTCAGGGCTGTGGGAGATGGGGTTTTAGCCAGGCCAGTCTCCGGGAGCATCCCAAGGGAGCCCAGGCAGGGCTCAGGCCAGCAGACTCATGCCAAGGAATTGTCTCGCCAGGGCGGGCTAAGACGGCTGGGGAGGCCCAGGAGCCACCTGCCCACTCACACACAGCGGGCACTGGGAGGACGGGGGCTCCGGGCAGCTCGCAGCCCATCCCAGGGCAGCGGGGCTCCACACAGGGGCCAGTGTCTCCCCCAGCCAAGAAAGGGAGCAGCAGAACCCTGGAATCCAGACTTTGAAATCTGCTCCATGGTCAGCTTTGGGAAGTGTAAGTTTACTCAGGAACAAAGATTCAAAGGCGCACCCCAAGAATGTGAACTTGATGGTGTACGGGGCTGGAGCAGGTCACAATGAACGCAGGGGTGGGGGCCCCAGGACACACACAGCCTCCCTGCTTCAAGCCCCACGACAAGCCCTCCAGCCCTCTTCTAGGCCATAGTTCCCTTACCTGGGAAGTGGGGAGAATAAGTCCTGCCCCGACTCTCCAGTGCTCTTTTAAAATTAAAAGGAGAACTTGGACAGGAAAGTGTTTGGGCTATTGGAAGTGAGCGGTCTCAGGCTCAGCCCCCACCATTTCTGCCACTCCAGCCTCCTTCCCCAGCCCTCACCACAGACTTATAATTCCCAAAGTTAAGCGGCTCTCATTCTCCTACGAGGAAGCCTTCCCAAACACACACACTCCACCAGCATCTGGGCCAGGTGCACCTTCTTCCTCAGCCCCCGTCAGAGCTGATGGCACTGTATCATAATTGTACCCTTACTTCCCTTTAAAAGTCTGCAAAAGCTGCTGTCACCCAACAGGTACTCAAATATCTGTGGAATAAATGAATGCACAAATGAATGCAGAGGGTGCAAACCGATTGTGTAGGGTCCCAGAGGGCAAACTGGGATCCAGGCCTGACTGTGCCAGGGAGGAGCCTATGGATCAACAGGAGGAAGAAATATTTAACAATAAGGTGTTCAAGAATGAGTCAAAACCTGGCAAAGTACTGAGTTCCCCATCACTGGAGGTATTCAAGGAGATGCTTGAGGATTGTTTACAAGGCGGATGGAGGACATTCCTAAACCAATGGGGATTTTGCATTAGTCAATGTTGTATTTTATGTGTCCTGCTGGTGGCACACCCCATAATTTTAGGTGCACCTCAGATTAATATTTTGTATCTTAATAGTTATGCTTTCCTTTTATTTATTTTCACCCTATCTTAGCAAATGAAACTGATTTTTCATTCACAGTATTTAAACAAAAGAATGAGTCAATTTTAAAGGAAAATACTAAATAAGTCAATAACACAAGCAGTGTATGGATTTGGCAAAATAAAAAAAATGATATGAACACATGAAGACGTCTGGGAAACACTGGATTCCAGGTTCGCTTAAGAGTCTTAAAAGAACATTTCATCAGAAAGAGACGTGCCCTCCCAAATCTCCCTTACCTTCAATTAAATTAAGTCATAATACGAATGTAAACAACATGGAATGAGCCAGGCTTTCATCTGGGCACTGGGCACTAATAATCTTTAATTTAACTAAACTAAACTATCTAACTAAATTAAACTAAACTAAAACTTTAACTATGTTTAGTTAGTTACTATCAGAAGTACCAAAAAGAGAAGGTGGGGCTCTCAAATGAAATCAAGAACTTGCAAAGGAAAAAAGAGAGCCAGACAACTGTAGAAGTGGAGATGACTAAGAAAAGGGTCGTCTGATTTTAATATATACTTGTACTAAAAACTATTCTTTGTTGCTTATGTGAAATTTGATTTAACTGGGCATCTTGTATTTTGTATGGTTGCCTAAGTAACCACCCAAGCCAGGGAATGTAAATAGCCTAGAACCTACATGTCATCACCATGGGCTAAAAGGGGCTGCCAAGAAAAACTGGTTAAGGGAGTGAAGTGTGTGCGGTGATCAATTAGTTATGTCTGCGATGAGCACAAAAAAGGAAACAATGACACAGATTCTATCCATTTATCTGCCATCTTGGGCTGGTCCAAGTCCTCATTTTACACACCAAGGCTCAGAGAGGAGAAGAGACTGGCCCAGGCTCACACTCCAAGGCCACGCTGGGTGGGAGCTAAACCCTTTTGCTGCTCCCTGTCACCTGCTCAAAATCAGAACAGGATGCTCCCAACACCATTATTCCAGAATTTCGGACTCTCTTCAGCAAACACGACCACCCATGGCATCAGCCAGAGTGCACACAGCCAGTCAAAGACCCCACCTGATCCATTTTCTTATCATGTCTACATTTACTGCCCTAGTAGCACACAAAAAAGGTAAAACAAAATCCACTGACACTGAGAGTTCTGTTGAAGATGTCACCGTGATGGCCAAGAGCCCACGGTTTGGAGCCACGGCACTGTTTAACGTAAATATCTCAGGGACTCTCAGAGATAACACTTTTACATTGGCTCTTGGTAAGAACTAGAAATAAGTTTCATGCGTTATCACCAAACAGATATTTCACTTACTGTTTATAGAATTAGAGAGGATTGCACTGAACTTTTTTTTTTCCCTTAATTTTTCTGTTGTCCTCTCTCCCTGGACCTCAGGTTTCTTATAGATAAAATAAGGAGACTGCACCAGAGGGGTCTGATTGGGGCTCTAAAATGGCAGGGTTTTGTCATTCTACATTTCATTTACAAACCAAGGAGGAATTCTCTCTGAAGGTGAGAAACTGCAAGTGGCCAGACTAGCAACAAGAGTGCCAGAGGGTTCTCTGGCCTCTTCACAAAGAGATTCATCCAGTCTAATTGTTTTACGTCTCCATTTAGACATCAGCCTTTTACTTTCTGCTCTTCTTAATCAAGTTCATGCATTCATTTTCTCAGTCATTCAACAGGGATTGATTTTCTAGAAATATTACAGATGCATCCACCCTTTGACCCCAGAATCCAGCCTCTAGAAATTCAACGCCAGTTTATGTGGCACAAACATGACACATGACCCAGGGTATTCCCAAAGCCTGGAACCAGCCCACATGTCCATCAGTACGGGACTGACGGCTCGAACAATGGTACATCCACAGAATGTAGTGCTACGCAGCTACGAAAAGGATGAAGGATGTCTTCCTTTAGGATGAAACAGCGAGCTCCAGGAAAACAAAGTGCAAAACAGCATATAGAAGATGCTCCCTTTTGCATAAAAGAAAGAGGAGAAGGAGTGCACACACACACACACATTTGCTCATATGTGCAATAAGGAACACTGGAAGGATAAATAAAAGACAAATAAAAATGGGTATCTCTAAGGCGTGATGAGGAAGAGGATGCAGGGAATTTGACAGAGCCCAGAATTCACTGGCTACCCTTGTTGGACTCTCTTGACTGTGGAATCATATAAAGTTCATACATTTAAAAAATAAAATTAATCAACAAGAAAAAATATCAACCCCTAAAAACTGAAAACAAACAAAAGGCCCTAAGAGTTATATCAAGCTGCTAACATTAATATATGGAGAAAAATCTGTTAAGAGATTTTTGGACACATCTTTACTGTCCAGCTGAGGGGGAATATAATATTACATATACACACACACACACACACACATTCAAAGCTCCTTATTGTGAAAATATTCAAACATACACAAAAATGGAAAGAACAGTACAACAAACACACATATTCCTCTAGTTACAGTCACCATTTCCCACATCTGCTTTCCACTTTTTCTCCCACTCTATGTGTACATATATGTACACACACACACAATGTACATACATGTACACACACACACAATTTTTTTGTTTTTGAACTACTGGAAATGAACTGCATGACACTTTCCACCTGAACAGTCCAGAACGCATGTCCTAAAACTAAAGGCATGCTTCTGTATCATCCCAATGTCATTATCACACTTACAAAAATGAACAAGAATTCAGTATCATCAAATATCTAATGCATCTTCTTATTTCTCCAATTTCACCAAATGTCCTTCACATTTAAAAAATTCAGGATCAAGTAACATTCCCGCCTTGCACTTGATCATTAAACCTTTTCAGTCTCTTTTAATCTAGAACAGTTTTCTGACTTTTGGTTGGTCTTGCTGGTTTTCACGACATTGACGTTTTTGAAGTCTCTGGGCCGGATGCTTTGTGCAACGTCCTATACGTGTCTGATCATCTCCTCACAGTCAGATTAAAGCTTGAGCATTTTTGTTCAAAACTTTAACATTCCCCTTTCCAGCTTAGTCCATGGAAAAGCCCTAGAAACGGTGAACTGCTGCAGCACCGAGCCCACCCAGTGCCCAGATCTGGGGGGCTACAGAGGACCCCTCCTAGTTGGACCTGGGCTCCCTCGGTGACGGGCTGATCCCAGTGTAGGGCAGGCAAAACATGAAGGGCTCAAAC